>JAEUYN010001828.1:0-30964 GCA_018257835.1 Euura lappo
TTCTCTGTATTTAGTTGAGATATCCGATGTCTTACGTCTGAACGATTATCCTCCGCCTTTGCTAAAAAAAACACATCTCAACTAAATACAGAGAAATAGTCAGCCGAACTGATTCTAATAACAACAATGACTCTTTGAATGATTCCAATGATGCTCTAAATGACCCACGTAGAAAAAAAAATTGTTGTAATTCCTTACGCGGCCGGCCTTTTTGAATCCTTAAACCGGATCTTCCACAAATATAATATCAAATTTGTTGGACAAAACAGTCGAGATCTGAGCTTGGTTTTTGATTCTGGCAAAGATGTGTTACCGGTGGGTCAACGTTCAAACATTGTTTACAAAATACCATGTAGATATTGCAACTCGGTTTATATTGGACAAACTAGGAGACAACTACACACTAGAATCATAATCATCATCATATATAACAGTAAAGTACGAAACCGGATGTTCGGATGTTAGTATGTTCGGCTCGGTTCGGCTCGGATTTTGTGGAATACGGATCATTATATCATTATTATTATCATCAGTGCATCTTTATATTTAAATACTGTATTACATTATTATTTATTATTTTTATTATTCTTGTTATCATTCTTATTATTATCATTATCATTATTATCATTACCATAACTATTATCCGATTTGTCTGATAAAAATCGTCAAAACAGATATAAATTCGTTACTTGACTGATATTTTCCGATATTATTATGAACAATTCGACAGGCCGGCTATAAATGTCGATGTTTCGTTACTTGGCTGATATTTTCCGATATTATTATAAACAATTCCACACGCCAGCTATAAATCCCGATGTTTCGTAACTTGACTGATATTTTTCGATATTATTATAAACAATTCGACATGCCGGCTATTAATTCCTATGTTTCGTTACTTGACTGATATTTTTCGATATTATTATAAACAATTCGACATGCCGGCTATAAATCTCGATGTTTCGTTACTTGACTGATATTTTTCGATATTATTATCAACAATTCGACACGCCAGCGATAAATCCCGATGTTTCGTAACTTGACCGATCTTTTTCGATATTATTATAAACAATTCAACATGCCGGGTATAAATCCCGATGTTTCGTTACTTGACTGATATTTTTCGATATTATTATAAACAATTCGACATGCCGGCTATAAATTCCGATGTTTCGTTACTTGACTGGTATTTTCCGATATTATTATAAACAATTCGACATGCCGGCTATAAATCTCGATGTTTCGTTACTTGACTGATATTTTTCGATATTATTATCAACAATTCGACACGCCAGCGATAAATCCCGATGTTTCGTAACTTGACCGATCTTTTTCGATATTATTATAAACAATTCGACAAGCCGGTTATAAATCCCTGTGCTTCGTTACTTCACTGATATTTTCCGATATTATTATAAACAATTCGACATGCCGGCTATAAATCCCGATGTGTCGTTACTTGACTAATATTTTTCGATATTATTATAAACAATTCGACATGCCGGCCATAAATCCCGATGTTTCGTTACTTGACTGATATTTTTTATATTATTATAAACAATTCGACATACCGGCTTTAAATCCTGATGTTTCGTTACTTGACTGATATTTTCTGATATTATTTTAAACAATTCGCCATGCCGGCTACGAATCCCGATGTTTCATTTCTTTACTGGGATTTTTCGATATTATTGTTTACAATTCGTCATGTCTGCGATACATTTCAACTTTTCGTTGCCTACCCGGTTATTATCAATATTTATATCAACAATTCGTCATGTCTATTGAACATTTCAACTTTTCGTTGCCTTCCCGGTTATTATCAATATCATTATCAACAATTTGTCATGTCTGCTATTCATTTCGACTTTTCGTTTCCTTCCCGGTTATTATCAATACTAGGGGCTCCGCCCCTCCGCGCTTCGCGCGGCAACCCCACTCGGCGCTACGCGCCTCGCTTTTCCTAGGGATGGCTGGCCTAACTTTTTCTAACCTTCAGTGGCTGTTTTAACCTTTTCTAACTCTTTCCGGAACACTCACTTATTTCTTTTCTCTGCATAGGTACATCTTGCACGTCGTTTTTAATGAATCTCGCGAGAGACGAAAGCCATCTGGTGAATGTATTTGTAAGGAGCTGTCCAGATATTACGTAACGCTGTACGGTACAGTGCGTTGCTTGGGCTGTTTGGCTATGGTGGTAAGGTAGGCTAGGGAACGCCCGCCACCTCGCGGTGACGCTCAGAAGTTCAAAGCGCATAGTGTACGCTCTATGTCAAAAGGCAACGTATTTATCATATTTTCGACATTCTGTCAATCATCGGACTGCTTTTATATAACTTATATAGCCTATGTTACTCGGGCAGACCTGAGGAACAATTTGGTGCAAGTTTTATGTAAATCGGTCCACTGGTTCTCGAGTTTATCGGTAACAAACAGACAAACGCACGAACTCCTTTATATATTAGTATAGATATAGATTATTATCAACAAACCGTCACGTCTGCTATATATGTCAAATTTTCGTCACCTTCCCGGTTTTTATCAATATTATTATCGACAATTCGTCATGTTTGCTATACATTTCAACTTTTCGTTGCCTACCCGGTTATTATCAATAATATCAATAATTCGTCATGTCTATTATACATTTCAACTTTTCGTTGCCTTCCCGGTTAGTATCAATATCATTATTAACAATTTGTCATGTCTGCTATATATTCCGATGTTTCGTGACTTTACTAATATTTCTGGATATTATAATGAACAATTCGTCATAACGGCTTTGAAACCTGATGTTTCGTCACTTGACTGATATTTTCTGCTATGCTTATAAACAACGAACGTTGCTTGCGTGGCTAAATCTCAACAAGACCAATGTGGAAGCACGTCAGTATTTGTACTGCGAAATTCCGAATCATTGTATGTTTAATATGAATAACACGGAGTGGATGAAATGAAAGGAATTTGTGAAAGCTGTACTGAGCAGAATGTATTTCGTGATTCCCAAAAAAACAGAGCGTTATTATTTGAGATCGTTGTTATTACGTCTTCTGGGATCACAATCATATGATTGGCGAACTGACGAAGGTACGATATACTCATCCTTTTTGGGGCAACTGTAGCGCGAAAGTTAGTTACTGATGACGAAGAATGAGACAAATGTTGAGATGAAGGATCGTGTATCAAATTTCCGAAAGAGATGTGTAGGCTGTTTGCGTATATGTATATGTGTTTTCGACATGTCAATTAATGCACGCGAATCGTTTGAGAATAGTACATTTAATAGTATTTTTCATTACAAATGCATGAAAAAGTTTCTTGTTTGCACGCCGTGCGCGACAAGAATCTTGTTGTGCACGCTGGATCTGCGCAAAACGAAGTGCGCACGTCGGGCGTATTACGTTGCCATTGACGACGTAAACGTCAGAAAAGTGCCAGAATATACACGCTCCGCACGGCGAAACAAGAAACTTTTTCATGCATGCGTAATAAAAATACAAATACGAGTTGGTCGATCAAAATGAATACAATGAAACAAACGAATAGGCCTTGCGGGTGATCAATGAAATACTCGTATTTCGTAGATTCACGTTGCGAAAGTTCAATTCACTAGACTTAACAGAAGGTTACATATTTGCGTGTGTCACAGACAATGGCGAAAACATCACTGCTATCGAACAGATAGTAGGAACATTAGTTAATAGTTCAACGAAAGATCAACGTATTGTATATGACGCAGTTATGCGTGCTGTACGTTGCGAAGGATCTGATAAGTGCATTTATTTGAATGGTCCGGGTGACAGCGGAAAAAGTTATTCACGTATTTATATCATAACTTCATTGGGAAGTATGGGTCTGATAGTGTTGCCTGTAGCATGGACTGGAATCGCAGCGAATTTATGGAAAGGAGGAAGAACTGCACACTCTACTCTCAAGCTGCCGTTACAATCAAATGAATGCTTAACGTGCAATATTAAATCGAATTCTGCACAAGGGTTGCACATTCGAGATGCGAAAGTCAGAATCTAGGATGAAATGATAATGGCCTCTTAGTACGCACTGGAGGCTGTTGACCGGATGTTTGAAGATGTATACGAATGTAACGAACCATTCGGTGATAAAATAGTCATAATTTCTGGGGATTCTCGGCAAATTTTACCAGTTAGCCGTGGAAGTAGAACACAAATTTCAGAGGCGTGTGTGAAAATACGCAGCCTATGGAATCAATTCGTATACTTGTCATTGAAGGGCAACCTTGGCGCCTCTGATGGACAAACAGATTCTCAACACTGGCTTCTGCGGGTTGTGGATGGTGTATTTGGCGATTCTTTTAAACATCACAACGGAGTTGTATGCATTTACACGAAATTCTGCTCGAATGGTGAAATTGTGCAAGAAATATTTGGAGAGAGCGTCGATCCTCAAGATCCCCCAAATTATGGAAAGGTTATATTAGCTGAAACCAATGTGGATGTCATTGCCATAAACAATGAAATAATGTCCAAAATAAAAATTGTTGGAGGAGAATAAATGAGTGTCCGTACAGGTGAAGATGAAGATAATACTGATATGAGTAATATTCTCCCGATAGAATTCATGAATTCATTGACACCCAATGGTCTTCCACCTAATAATCAAACGCTAAAAGTGGGCAGTATCGTTATTCAATCCTCTACCGATTTCAATTGCACAGCGTGATAGTATACACTCCCAAAATATTTGAAATACCACTGACAACCGAGCGAGCGAAGCGAGTGAGGAACAACGCTCTCTTTCGACCGAGTGAGCGAGCGAAGCGAGCGAATGAGGAACACCGCCTTCTAGTACACAAATATAATATCAAATTTGTTGGACAAAACAGTCGAGATCTGAGCTTGGTTTTTGATTCTGGCAAAGATGTGTTACCGGTGGATAAACGTTCAAACATTGTTTACAAAATACCATGTAGATATTGCACCTCGGTTTATATTGGACAAACTAGGAGACAACTACACACTAGAATCAAGGAACATAAAACGAATATTTTTGAAAATATTGAACATTACACAGCTCTAACTGAACATCGCGTTGATTTTAACCATCGGTTCGATTATGATAACTCTCGTGTTATTGCCCAAGAATCGTCTCACTATAAACGCTTGATTCTAGAAATGTGTAGTATAGTCGGCCATTCGAATTCTTGTAACTTGCGCCAGGACGTCGAACATCTTAGTGACATATATACTTCTGCTATCTCTAGGACTAATTAGTTATGTACCGGTTGATTCCTTGATTCCTACATTACCATCAGATGGATTTAATTAGTTTCTGACTATCCTTCACTTTTGTGATCTATGGTCATCTACTTCTCTAAAATTCTCTTCCTTTTCCGTTGAATTGTCGAACGGAACGGATCGCATACCTACTCCATCTTGGTCTTATAACAAACGCGAACGTGTTCTTCTTTTTTTGATGGAACTGTGGGAATTAAGGATTGCCGTTGTGGCTTCTCCATTAACATGGGTTTTTTCCATGATCTGTTTTTTCTAATTTAGGGTAAATATAATCATTTTGTTCTTAATTGAATTTATAACTTTTTTGTATGCTATATATTGTTGAAATTCTGTTCAATTGATATAATATTTTCATCAGCTTCACAACTTATCACCATGTAGAGGTTATGTGACCTCGTGCTATACGCACAAAAAAAACCTTTTTTGTTCTTAATGAATTTATACCTTTTTTGTATGCTATATATTATCGAATTTTGTTCTACAGATTAATAAAAATAGTTATTTCGTCTGAGGAGGGTCCTCCCCAGGGCCGAAACGTTACGAATTTTTTTCTAAAACGAATTCGTTCTTTCTGACCTTCATCTCCAAGAATATACACACACAAAACTACTTGATGTTATAGTTATAGTCGAGAAACGTTGCTGGATCAGTTCAAGAAATTCAACTGAATCGAATGCGAATGATTCAGATGTCGCTCATTCTTCTAAATAAAAAGAATTGTAGAGTATCACAGTCTAAAAAAGGTGGGTAGAAAATTCTACGATGTTTCAAAATTGTGGTATTAGTATATGATACGAAAAATCTTTTAACTAACGATAACTGATATTTATTCTATAGTTCAGAAACGTCGTCGTACTGTTGCAGCAATCGTATCATCCAGCGACTATTCGTCCAACGATGAAGTCACTTCGGAATCCGAGCCTGATGATCCTGGTGAGATCCGACGAAACTCAAAAGTTCAAAAAATGAAACAACGTAAAGGTGTGTCTAGTTTCATCGGAGAGAATTGGACTTACATTTTTTCGCTACACGTAAGCTAATGATGGAAATTTTACGGTGAGCTGTGGCACTAAATTACAAAGGAGACGTTGGACGCACACAGAAATTGACATAGTCACGGTCGCGTTCCGAAAAAATATTCAAACAATGGATTTACCCACTGCTAGTGAAATACGTAGGGTGTTGAGAAAAAATCCTCGTTTGGAACGAACTAAAGCTCAGGTTCAAACGTGGGTTCATAATCAATATGCTGCGAGAAAAAGATCGTGTACGTAAACCCTGTTGGTGATTGTCAGTATGAAGAAAATGAACGAGCTTGATTATAGATACCTCGCCTTGAGAAATGATGACTTGAATTGGTATTTGAACTCGAATCGTAATTCCGACTCTAAAACTCTTGCAGGGAATTCAGCACATTGAAAAAAATTGCAAGAAATTATGAAATTTTTGCTTGTAAAATAGTATTTAACTTGGAAGTTGAATGTTTCAATGAAATGGTCTGTGGTGTAAACAAGTATCAAGCAGAAGATATAATTCTCCAACAAGCACGTAAATTCACTGTTTGAGTGTTGGTTTCCTATTATTACACTTTATCGTATCGGTTTACAAGAAATGTACTTATTATATTTGACGTTCTTATTGGAAAGTTTTAGATCACTAAGAGTACAAACACACATGACATGTTTGAAACACATACTATTCCACATGCATACACTATATCATATAATTAGTTCAGAAGAAATATGATTATTATGTTTGGAACACGTAGTCAAGAGACTCGGTAGAGTCTCGAGCCAAGTACATTAAAAAAAAATTTTTTTACGCGCGAGAGACTCAACGGCTCTATATACCCGAGCGACCAGTGTTTCGGCCGAACGGCAATTTTTAAGTCGTGTTTATTCCGTCTTCGTGACAAATATCGCTTTTCGCGTGCGAGGTTTTGAATCTGGACTCGAAAAGCTCTCATTTAAGCCCCATTTGAACGTAATCAGTCAACTGAGAGCTTGGATATGATTAATTATAGAATTCTGATAGCCCGTTTCATCGCCAATTTCATTTCCTCCGTCAGGCGTGATTTCCAAATTCTGAATATATAATACTATAGAAAGTCGTTCGAGTAATAGGGAAGTTACATGGTGCTGAAATACCACAGAGTTTCCGATCTTTCTAGCATAATACATGCAAACAGACGAAGTCCTTTCCCTCGACACGTTGAAGCTCAGCATCGTAGAAGGCCCCGTCAATGACCTCGCCCTGCCCACCTCCAGTATGTATACAATAGGCCTGCGCGCGAGTACGCGTGTTATCTTGAAGAGTTCTTCGCTCCAGTTCGCCACGTAGCCTTTCTCGAACGTTCCTTTGGTCCTGCTGATACGTACAATGTCTCCTTCGTGATAACGTGGTTTACCCACGGATCGAGGCGGATAACGTTTCAGCATGTAAGCGCGCGCCCTCGCTGCGTTCTCAAGCGTCACGTCCAAGGGGGGCATCCCGATGCTGGAGTGCACCGTGGTGTTGTACGCCTTTACGATCTGTGGTAAAACGTCAACGTACCGCCGCGTGTTCTTGTGCGTGAAGTAACGCCACAGTCGTTCCTTTAGCGTGCGATTGAATCTCTCGACAATTGCTGCCTTGATATCGGGATTGCGCGTGTATCGGTAACGTATCTCATTCTTGGTTAGTAATTTTTGAAAAACGCTACCGAGAAATTCTTTACCTTTGTCTGTCTGGAGAAGAGCGGGTCTGCGTGGTGTAGAATTGAGAACACTCTGGAACCCCTCAGCAACGGCGTCAGCTGTCTTGCGTTTCAGCGGTATTACCCACGCGTACTTGCTCAAGACATCTATGACGGTGAGTAGATAATGATACCCGTTGTTACGCCCCTTCGCGGAGCTCAGGTCAGCCAGATCGGCCTCCCACACGTCGTCGATGTTGGACACCTCGAATCGTCCGCGTGGAAATTTTCTTCGTACAGGTTTGTGCAGCGTGTAGGCATCTTGCGCAGCTAGCCATCGTCTGACCGCCGTGCGAGATTCGCGTCGACGTGCAGCTCGCTCCAAATTGCGTGCCCCCGCGTAACCCGCTGGGTGTTCAGGGTCGTAGTAGGTCTCATCGAGTGTTGCGTTCATTCCCGCAGACGAAGCCGTCTCCAGGCGGTCGGCTCCCCTTTGGCTTTCTTCCGCGCGCTCTTGAGAGACCCCGATGATTTAGGTGTATCGAACGATGTATCACCTTCCTCGGGTGTGGCCCCACTGACGTCGGCCGCGTAGGAGTCACGGTGTGATCTCTTGCGCTGCAAACGGGTTTTATCTGCTTGAATTGTGTTATTGTTACCTGCGGCTGCTGTCGACCGGACGATCGCTGTGGAAGCTGCGTCCGCTAGTTTGTCGTCATCGAAAGCGCGAATGTCTCTCCAGAAAGCGTCGTTTCCCACGTATTCCTTGGGAACGTTGATCGCATGTAGAAACCGTGCGAATTGGGCTCCGCCAGCGGGCGTACTGACAGTTTTTCTGGAACGTGATTGACCAGGTCAACGATGTTCGTACCCGGAACAGATACACCATCAATGTTGATTAAACCGGCGTTGTTCCAAGTGAAGCGTGTCGGCATCTCGTTTAACAGATCCATGAAAAGCTTAGCCTTTGCTGTGAATTTGTTCGGTACACCGCCCACAATCCTCGCCGTCTCCTTTTTCCGGTTATCATTCGGACTCGCAACCGCTTCATCCGTATTAGCGGTCGCTCCCGATGTGAGAGAAGTTTTGTTGTCACGCGTCGCACCCTCCTCCTGGATTTCTAGCTGGACCGGTTTCCGTGATTCATTTGAAAAATAGAGATAACGCTGTAGCAATTGCCCGTAAAGTTTCCACTTTTCAGCGTTGTCCTTTGTTGATGATTTCAAGATGTCACTTAATTCAGTCTCTAGTCTCGAAATGGGATCTCCACGGGTTGTTGATGTCGTCTCCGATGACGACGGTGCTATTGCGGCTGTTACTCCATCGGTGATTCGCCGTTGAAATCGGTCCATTGAATCCATCGGTATCAAAACCATCGCTTTTTGCCCACGCGTTATTTGGAAATCAGACTGGATACAAGAGTCCCGAGAATCGGTGCGAGTAGAAGTGTCAAGAAGCCGTTTCCCCGTTGAACGATGATACGCTTCTTAGTTTTCCAGCTGCCGCGATTACAGGCTAACCTTCGAAGCGTTTGCCTGTGACGGCCGAGTCGACTCTTTTGTCCTCGCGATAACGTCACGTTACCCTCGAGAGTATTGAGAGCGCACTCGCAAATGGATTTCACCAACGAATCGTCGGCTGTACGCAGTAACGCTAGTCTCTGCGCGGGGTTCAGCTTGTGCAGGGCGTGTAGCGCGAGGGAGGTCGTCTTTCCGAAGTTAGCACCTCCTCGACGAGCGGCCGGGTTGCGTGATATTCGCGGCATCACAGCTGAACGACTGGCACGCGGTGGGCGGTGTTCGTCTTTATATCCTTTCGTGGCACGTAGACGTACTGTCGTTCGTCCGACGGAAAGATGCTGGTGCGAAAACGACAATTTTCCGGCGTTGACTGTTTCAGATCGATTAGCAGATAACCGTGCGGCACAGCGGTGGCGTCGTAGTAGGCTTCCTGCAGAAATCTCGGATCCTCCGGGTACACCTGCCGCGCGAGATGTTGTATCTGACCGCGATCGCGCGGATTTTTGAAGAAAACGATGTAGTTCGCATTGAGGGAGATGTCTCGCTGACCGTGTCCCTGGTGAAACAGATTCTGCGTGATGTAGAAAACGCTCAGGTTCTTGTGGTGACAGACTTTCGTGAACAGATCGACGACGACGTTGTTTGACGCTTCACGCATCAGATCATCGATGACAAGTAGTTTCGGCGTCTTGTCGGCGTCGTAGTCACTGTGTTGCGGCAATCCCTGGCGGTATTCTATACCCTTGCCCGACTCGTACAGCGGCTGCTACTCGTCGTAGTACCAGATAACACGGGTAAACTCGTCATCGCACATCTCCTTGCTGTGCTTCAGGAAATTCTTGACAAAGTTAGATTTTCCGCATCCCGATGGCCCGGCTACGATAGCGGAGAACGGGTGTTTCCAGCGTGTGTCCATCATCGTCGTCGTAGTCGTCAAGGAAACGTCCTCCCGGTAATAGCGAAGTGATCTGTACGAAATGAACAACAAAAGTATTAGAACTCTGACCATTCCGCGCGATTAGCTCGTGTCTCGGCGGCGGCGGCGGCGGCGGCGGCGGCGGCGGACTGGTGCTCTTACTACGAGCTTATAGCAGCGCACCCGCGCGCTGTTATGAGCCTACCGGCGTCCTGCTGGACGAGCTGACGTCTCGCGGGGTGTGTACGGAATGAGCTCGAACGTACACACCGGCACGCTTTATGACGAGCTCGTGTTACAAGCATACCGGCGTCCGGCGGTGGACAAGCTGATGCCTCTCGAGGTGTGTACGGAATGAGCTTGAACGTACACACCCGCACGCTTTATGATGAGCTAATGGTAAGCGTGCCCCGCCGATGAACGAGCTAATACGGAGAGAAAAAGTTTTCTTTCAACTAACCTTTTCGAGGAATCAGATGTTGCATATAAGCGAGCGTTGTTGTCCATTCGGTGGGCGTGCACAAGCGGTGGTGGTGGTGGTAGTGTTAGAGGTGCTGGGTAGTCGTCTCGTCACGTTAGCGTTAATATATGCGTCAACGTCTGTTATACGCGGTCAACCTCGTGAAATAAATAAATAACCCACTTTCAAGTGGTCGTAAAATCATAAACCCTTCGGTCCTGTGTTTGGCGGCAAAAGCGAGAGAGAGAGCGAGAGCGATGGTGTCGAATATAAGACGACGCGGTTAGGTTTTATGGCCTGCGGCGGTTGTCTTCAAGGGTTGCGGTAACCATACGGAAGCGTGTCGTAGCTAACCGGGCAACACCGTCTTTTCAAATAAACGGGTCGACAAGTTTTTGTTTCGGTCCGGGTAACAACCTCATGTAACGCTGTTCGACGAATCGCACGATACTGAAGCCGTATAGGCGGTTCTTCCCCCACCACCATTCGTCGAATCGTCTCAAAATTGACTCTCTGACTAGTCTCGTAATTCAGCGTGACACCTTTCACCTTGCAAACTTCTGCTCTAGAACCGTCCGGCCGCTGCACTATGTACGCGTAAAACTTTGGTCCGCCCGAGACGAAAGCACGGATAAAACTTCCGCGGCCGTACGACTCTAACTCGTCCGTCAGATCTCCTAGAAATTCACCCGTCGGTGGTTCGTATTCGTCGTTGGGTTGCGTGACGTTACGCCGGTAAATGATGGAGTCTGGGTCGTAATACAGAACACGTCGATCAAGTTTCTCCAGAAACCCGAGCAACATGAGACGCGCCTGAGTCGTGGTGTACGCGGCTATCACGACGTTAGTCACGGACGATGACTTGACGCTGTGTTCCGCGTACCGCCACTGGACGTAGAGCACTTCTTCATTCACCGGTAAAAGCCCTGTTACCTCGATCTCCGGATTGGTCAGTATCTCGAGAAGCCGCTGACGCGTTCGCACAACCTCTGTTTTTGTTAGATTGTCCCGCTGACCAAATTTACCCCAAAGAGTGTTCAAACACAACTTAGCGACTAACCGTAGTCCGGGGTTTTTTGCTATTTTAGTGCGGTCCAGTCGTATACCCTCGACCCGCTCGTACCTAGAAAGGTATTCGTCTTGCCCGACCGCATCGACGACGCCCGCGGGCCAACCGCTTGCCTCGGTTTTAATTTTGAGGAACGCGTTGATGTAGGTCGGGAAAAGACCACCCTCCCCGGTAGAGGGGTCGAGACGCGTGAACTTCTCATAGTGCCAAATTTCACTCACGTCGACGATCTTGTAGCCTCGTTTCACGGCTGCCTGGACCTCCAATGAAATCCAGGTCCCCTCGAACTGTCGCTGTACCGCCAAGTCGTGCGGACACTCGGTCTGGCGTAATTCCGCAGCGCAGGTACGACACAACGCAAACATGAGTTTGTGGTGCATGTGTAACGGTAGGACCGGGTGATAGAGGTCCTGCGGCGGTAGCACGGTACACTTGACCACCCCCTCGATCTTGGAAACATCTGTACCGGTCGCGCCTGTCAATCGTTTACAGCTCTCGCCGACGTATACAATGGGGTGACCGACCGGGTAACGACCGGTTTTACAGATGTACGGGTAAAGCGAACATACATCCACATAACGGATCTCCTCTAGCGCGTTACCATCTACGCCTGTAGCTACCTCGTGGTAACGCGAAGTGTTACCCGTGCAGCCACCGTAAAACGCATTGCGCGGGTTCAGTGGCTCGGTCGTGGAAGCAGCGTTTATCAATGCCTCGACTTCCAAGCAAGTCTGCATCTGGGAGTTTTCTTTAAGAAGCCTGTCAAACGCGCACTCCCAGATCTCGGTAACGGCGTAACCGAGCGCTGTCATCTTAGCGGTCTTGGCGCGCGTCTCTTCATACCGCTTATCCAACGTTTCGCCGTCGACGTTGCGGCGGTCGGTGTTTATGCTGTAACACTCGCGACACCCGTGCCAGAAACAGCCGTGAAATTCGAATACGTGACGCGTACCATCGTCCGCCACGTAATAACCTTCCACAGGCCGCCCTGTCTCAGGGATTCGAAATTCACGCGTCCGGCCCGCGTGTATGATTTCTATATCTAATTCTTGCTCCTTCCACGCGAGCCACTGAAGAGCCTTGCGCGATTGCTTGTCCGCGAGTCTGTAACCGTTGGGCGGTATGATTCCTATCGTGTCTGCTTTGAGATCGCCTTCACGACAGACAGCTGAGCACGCCGACGCTATAGTCATACCCTCCGTGAAGGGACACACTCCGCCGCGCGTCAGGAATATTTCGCGGAACGCGATACACGCCCGGCGCAAAATATCCACATCCGAACGGCAGTATGTCTCGAGTGCAACCCTAAAATTGAACTCTCCAGTCTCCCGGACCGCCTCGTTGTACCAAGTATAGAATTCGGTACGCGCAGCTGTACTCATCGTATCCGGCGAGTAGAAGTTTGCAGGTGGAAGCGGACCCACGTAATCGGCATTTTCCGGGATATTGAATAAATGCGGGAAGAAACCCTTTGCGATACTCGGCGGGAGGTCGAAGCTTTTTGGAAACGCGGAGAGGGGCATAGACAAGTAGGCCAACGAATCCAAAAACCGCGTGTGTCCCGTTTCCAGCATCAGGATCTTACTTCCGTTCAAAATAACATTCGGTGGTTCAGCGTTGCGCTCAACCAAATGACGCAAGATGAACTGAGAGTCGAACCCCTTAGCATTATGAGCGATACATACGATCCGTTTGAAGGCGTGGACAGGCCGAGTCGCAAGCTCTACAAGTTCCCCAACAGGATCTTTTTTGAATATAAACTCGCGTTTGAGTCCGCAGCTAGTACACCCGTTCGCAATATCGAGATCATCGATGCAATCCGTGCATACCTGGTGTGCTATGCACAGATTGGGCACGTGGATGTTCTTCGTTTCATCTCCATCGACCGTCGTGTTCTGCTGCGTCTCAAAATCGTAAAATATAAAAATATACCGACTCGGCTTGTCGTCAGCCTTTAGCGGTGGCATGAAACAAAAATGATTGTAGGCACGGTGGGTACAACAGGTCGAGCAATATCGCTCACCACATTTGTGGGGACCCTTCGACAGGTTTACGAGACGCGTGCAATTACCACATATACGCAATACATCGCAAACCTTGCGTTGTTTGGTAAAAGAACCGATTTCGCGGTGGTTTCGCAGACACGCTTCTCCGCGGAAGACGCGACCGCAGCTTTCACATACCACTTGTGCCAACCCTGGCGCGCATGGTGGCTTTGCGAGACACTGCGGGCATTGATTGGAGCAACGATGCTCAAGTCTCCCGGTATATTTCTTGTTGCAGGGTTCGCAAAAGAGTTTACCAGCTGCAGCCCCGGTTATATTAGTTATCGTCGAATAATGACGCTCTCTACCGTAGTAGAGAATATTCAAACGGCAACGTATCATAACTCCGTCCTCAAGCAGAGTTGCCGAACCGTCGTAGAAATGAGGTTCTGCGTTACCGAGTTGACCCACCGTGTATACAACTATCGCCATCCCCTCCCGCCCCAAATACTCCTGGAAACGGGTAAGCTCGTAAATACCGCAGCCATCACGGGGAATATCAACACCGGCCTCTCGCACCAGTCTTTGGGCTTCTTCGCGCTGAAGTTTCGAACCTGCCCTCCTGATACTCTCGTACCGATTGTGCAGAGCTCCTTCCCGTCGGGGACCTCTCAACGCGTGAGCTATGGCTACGACGATCGCGCGCGGTAAATACAATCCGTCATCGTTGATAATGTCGACGGTTGACTTTTTCATGACACCCAAATGCGTTATGGGATTAACCCTCCCATGTCCCAGCGGTACGCTAACGGTGGTAACAATAATCGTAAACTCGCGATCCACTCCGATTGTAGAGGCACTCTGCGTCACACTGGTTACCAGCTGCCAGAGGTCACGGAAATTAGAATCCCGAACCGGCCGAAACGACAACCACGCCGACCCTTCGTTAAAACTGGCCGCGTTGACCATAAAACCTGTATAATCCGTAGCGCTGCAGGTTCTCGTGACGTAGGTATGCAGATCCTTAAATGCACCCTCTAACCACGCCACGATGTTTACGCCTGCTTCCGGGATCCGAATTTTCAAACTTATTTCCCGTCCGTGAAGCTTAAACCGGCGAAGATATTTCCGATTCGACTCGGAAACTATTTGAAAACGATTCCCCGGCGGTAAAGCTTCTGGCTCGCTGTCACTCTCGCTCACCCTCTCGGTGGTAATCGACTCGTCCACGGTAACGTCGTTGTCACTGTCAGTGTCACTGTCTGTGTCGTAGTCGTCGTTATCGTCGCTGTTATAATTACGTCTGATTTGACTTAACGCACCCGGTCTCACGCCCGAAGTGCTAGCCCCTTCGTTAATCGCGAAAACAGGTTGCCGCGAATCGTCGGTCTGTACCGCAGGTATACCCAGACCTCTGCCTAGCTGAAGCAAGGTCGTCGCCCTGCCTGACCCCGCCCGCACGTGGTCATCTGTCACATAACGGGTAAACAACAAGTATTGGTTAATCAACACTCGAGTAAATAGCCTGTCTATTAGCATCCTTTTTCAACAAGCGCACGCAAACCCCCCGTACCACTCACCCTCGCGGCTGATTCCTTATCAGCGGCGGGCCTCCCCCGATAATCCGCTAGCCCTGCACCACCTCCAGAATCTCCGGTTCGGATTCCGATCCGGGTTCCACCTGTTCGGGTGCCGGGTTAGGGTCCCGTTCCGGTGATAGCGTGAACGGCGACGACAAACCGCTATCGGTGGAAACCGGTAAGGAAAAATCCGTGTCGTCCGAGTACTCCGGCGAGAGACTCTCGGGGGAGAACGGGGACATCCGGCCGTCAGAACTGGGCGTATGTACCGACGGCGGATCCGGAGATTCCGGGGACTCTGGCGACGAAGATAATTCGGATGACCCGGACGGCGACTCTGTTCGAAAGAACGGAAAACGATTAAAGCTATAAAGCTGTTCACGCGATGCATTCAAAACAATCCGAGAAATCATTTGAACAAAACCTGCTAAAAGCTCGTTGAACGCTCTCACGACGGCTGACGCGGGGAATCGTCACCGCTGTCGGAAATAACCACGATTTCTTGTGACGCGCTTGGTGGATCGGCCGAGTGGATCCAAATCTCTGTCAACCGAAATTTCAGAATGAAGAGAGTTTATCTAGAGGATATGGGCGGTGTGCGTACTTGTCAACCCCCAAATTAGAAACGCTTATAAACATAATTATTACTCACCCTCTACAGCGTTATCACACGCGTAGCCCGAAGTCGACGGCCCCGCCACACAGTGGGACGAGACCCCGAATTTGTGCCCATAATTCAAAAACCCAATGAATTCGGGTGAAAGTCGGTACTCGTGGGTTTTTGGGTTCGCTGATTACGAATCCGAAGTAAAAAATCTCAAAAACAGAATGGCGGACCAAAGACGGTAACAAATTTCTTGAAAAACCTAATGGATTCGAGTGAAAGTCGGTACTCGGGGGTTTTTGGGGTCGCTGATGACGAATCCGAAGTCAAAAATCTCAAAAACAAAATGGCGGACCAAAAACGGCAACAAATTTTTCGAAAAACCTAATGGATTCGAGTGAAAGTCGGTACTCGGGGGTTTTTGGGGTCGCTGCTGATGACGAATCCAAGGTCAAAAATCTCAAAAACAAAATGGTGGGAAATGTTTAGGCATATGCATATACAGGAATAAAGACTTTTTATTTTTCAGTATTAATGTCATGAAATGTGAAGGCTTATAAAATTAGTGGAATACAATTTCCTCATCCGAATCACAATAACGAAGACCTCCCTCCGGGTGTATAGTAATTTGTCGTCGGTACTAGACCCTGTAATAAAGCAACAGAAAATTAGAAATTGATTTGCATATGAGAACTTGCAATATTTAACGTAAACTACAATTAATAAAATACCATGAAACTCATTGGATAAACTGAATTCTTTCTGAAATTAATTTTTTTCCTCAACCAAATCACAAATAAAAATCATCATGAACAGTGTGACTCTAGAATAACCGTAGGTACTACTTTGTTACGGACACCCTATACACGTTAAAAACCGGTATAAGTTCCCTATCGTACGTATTGAACACCTGGCAGACCCGGACGCTCGTCAGCCGGCCGCCCGCGCCGCGCCAGCCGGGGCCTCGCGCGTGGTAGAAGGCTGCGTACTCGCTCACGCTAACTAAAAAACTACGCTAAGTGGCAAGAAGTGGCAGATGATCTAAAATGTTTTCGATAGTTGAAAGACTGATCTAGAACCTAAGACTTGAATCAAAGTCCGGTCTCCTCCGGTTCCCTACTTTTTGTCCATTTGAAAGTATAAGTCTCGAAAATTATATCGTTTTCACAGGGTACCAAACATGGTCGTATTTCAAGCAGATGAACGTGACTTTTCAATTTAACTCATACAGAAATATTTTCTACATACCTCCAGGGGTAGAATCCATTTTGAAAAATGAAAATCGCTTAAATAACTTTCGAGTTATTGAACTTTGAAGTTCGCTGTTTTTCCTTACGTTTTCACTCGCCGCGTGCACTCTCAACGAAGGCTGACTTTGAACTAATGTATCGAGCCAGGTATGGAACGGACGACCATACCCTTCGAGGTTTGAATGCACCAATCATTTCTCTACCCCACCCGAGGGTCAAAATTCCCCGAATCCAAAATTCACTTTTCGGAATTATGGGTACGAATTCGGGGTTTCGTCCCACTGTGCGCCAGGCTGTACTCTCCGGCGAAGATCGCCGCCACTTCGGCATCGCAAATAGCTGTATCGGTATCAGGGGTGTCGGGGTACCCACAGGCCGATCCACCACCGCCGTTCGGGTACACCGAACGCACGCTATCACTCTCGTGATATTCCCCGAAGCTCCACTCCTCGCTGCCGGACTCGTCGCGCGCCTCGCCACCAGCTGCGGCTTCGCACAATTGCTGGTTTTCCGCTTCGTCACCGTCCAGCATGGCAATCAGAGCTAACGTGCAACCCGAAAAACCATACGATTACTCCACAGCTCACTGTTTTCACACCACATACACTGCTCCGCAACGAGAACTTTGTACTTACCAGCTCGTTCGCGATACTCGTGCATCAAACCGCGGACGATCGCGTACTCTGAAGCACGACGCCTGATCAACTCGTGCGCGACGATTGCCAGGCACTCCCAAGAGGTGCGAAACACCCCTCGAGAGTACAACCGGGCCAACGATCGCTCGCTACAAACGCTGACCAGGCGCCGCACCTCTCGTAGCAATCGCCCGTTCGAAAACCGCAGCACTCGCCGCCTCCATAAAACACCGCACTCGCGATCAACGGCCGGAGCTCGCTGCCGCGCGTACGTTATCAACGCGAAGATTATTACACGGTAAACCTCTGCTGTACTCATGATGAAAACTCTGTCAGTATAAGATGCTTACGCGATCGATATAATGAACAGAATGAGAAAGATCCTTCCGGGGAGTCCTTTTATGACCTCGCAATGTTTACGTCTCCGGCATAGCCTCTACGGTCTATGGTCATGGGGTTTCGGGGGTAAGGCTTGTGGGTGGAGACAGCAGTTTCCGCACGGACCATTTCAGATTTTTACGAAAAACGAGTGTACAGACCGCGTCAATAATGATCGACCGAAGATGAGCCGGACCACTGCGGCCTCCGCTGGTGGAACGCGGTTTCCTGACACACAGTTATTGGTGCTCACTGTACCAGGGGTGGCTCGGAAAGGATACTAGGTCGAGGACGTCTGATTATTATTAAATATTTTCAGGAATAACCAACGTATCGATTCCTCGCCTCATGTAGGTAAGTGAGATACAACAAATACTGTGTATTGTTTATCGCGCTGTTCCCAGTGATCATGCAATGTGAAAGCGCAATACCGAACCCCTGCTATAAAAAGAGTGACTAGGTAGAGAGGGCTCAATCAAAACTAAAAAGGATATGTAGATCATGTGGGATGGTAACTACGGATCACGACATGGTGTTTAGATAGCAGCGTGTAGCTACATACGCAGAGTATTCATTAATTGTTGTAAAGGTTGTTCGTGCATAATAATAAACGCGGAATAAGCTGTTTCATCGCTGTACCTGACGGCTGTGATGAACCGGATGTTTATTAAACATTCTGTACTGGCTACGCGATTAGAAACACGCTACATTAGCTTGTTTTCGGTCAACCTAAGTATAAGACAGCCGAGTTGCATCATCCGTTGATTATTGCTACTAGTCCCAGGACCCGACCACCGTACCTGGCGCTCTATGGCGATGACCGCATGGTATACGCAGACCAATATAATAAACACGCTATATTAGCTTGTCTTCGGTAAACCCAACTACAAGAAAGCTGAGTTGTATCGTACGTTGATTATTGCTACTAGTCCCAGGACTCAACCACTATGCATGGCACTCTACGGCGATAACCGCATGGTATATGCGGACCAAGTAGACAATGCAGTAAACATCGCTACCCTGGAGCAACCATAATAAACGGTAGCAAGACCACCGGTTACCAGTCGACCGAAGTCATTTGTTTACCACGACTTGATGGAACCCACCATGCACGGGTAGAGGAAGAAGGATCTACGCGGAACAGGATGCTTCTTTGAAATGTTTATTATGGATAACCACGACCAGTAATCTCGCGGTATCAACAATCACGACCCCTAGGCTGATGAACAGCTGGATCGTGTACACCCAACCACCCACTAGCTACTGCCAGGAATCACATACCACGACAGGTGGCGATGACGGTTACAATCCCCCCATCGAAAACCCTTTATTGTATACAGCAGGATATGCGTGGCTGCTGCGTCCTCGTTGTATCATCCGTAGCTTAGTCTATCGTCAACCGCGAGAGAGTAATCACGTCGTAAAATGGCCACCTCCCAATCTTCGGAACCGATGGGTAACCCGAGCCGCAGTTTCAAAACGTTCGCCAGAGCAGTGAAGAAATCCGACAATCACTTGCTTCTTTCGACAACATACGGGTTGAATAACTCATTGACGAAGAAAGTAGTAGTGGGACTCGGTCTACATCTCAACGATAAGTTTGAGCCGGTGATCAGATTAATCAGTAACTCGTGCGGTGGGATCTGTTTGAAACCGTCAACGTGGTCTAAACTTGCGGACATATTTGACCTCATTGACGATTATTACGCTTTCGATATCAACGACGGTTCGCAGTGGCCCCTTGACAACATCGATGTTGACGAACACTGCAGAGTTTTCTTCACGACAGCACACAACCAGCGAGCGATCAGATTCCACGTACTCAATGGTCCGGCCGACACAGCGCGTCAGGAATCGCATGCTGACGACGGTAATCAAGAGCAGGAGGAGGAAGACGCTCAACCACCACCAGCAAAGAAGTTCCAACTGTTCCAACCCTTGATTGTGATGCAGAAGACCACGTTCGAGGGCTTGAAAACGGTATACGTCTGCGTGGATGAACGACTGCGCAGGCTAGAGAGATTGAACCACGATGTCAACCGCTGCAAAGATCTGTACCTCAATCACGTCGCGGCTGCCGTGAAACGATCACCGGTGAAGGACTACTCTCTTCACAGGCTCGCCCAAGCAGCATCTAAGGTGTACGGTGCTGCTAGAGAGACCATCGCCAACGCATATCCCGACCCCGTCTTCGCGAAGCATTACCTCGACATTGTGCTTCTGGAGCTAACCAGATTGTTCCCTGCGTACATCGCCGCTGGTACCAAGCAGCTCGTGGAGCAAGAACGGATCTGATGCATCAGCAGAACCAAACGCGCACCATCGACAGCGCCACGATGCCCACAGCCTCACAAATCTGTATTGCCGTGGGAATGAAACCTGATTGTTCAATCATGATACATGCAGGGAAAGGTCCGCTTCACGAACGAGTACACAACACGGCGTATACCACCAGTACGGGGGATCGACCCTTGTCTATAATCGGGCCTGGCGACGAGGAACCTAAAACAGGGGTCCTTGCGATGCTCTTCACGCTGCTCGGTCTATTGTTTGGTATACTCATAATGTGTCTGATGGTAATTTTGATTTTGAGCAGAAAAAATCAGCCTATGGTAGTACAAGAGTGATAATATTGTAATCATAGAAATAATTGACTCATTCTCAATTTTTCATTTCACCCTTATAGAATCATGGAAATAATATAGCGCGTAATTAGGTTTCATAACCATATAATTGTACACCTGTAAGAAAACCGCCGAATAAACCCAAAAATCTGTTTTGTATACATTGTCTGCGTCTACCAGTCTCTGACCGCACCCTTACCGCTTCCTCATCACATATACCCAACATATACTAAGGCATACCGTAAAACCGTACACACATAGAGCAAAGGGTAGGTCTCCGCTGCATAACCAGGGGACCCGAGACGCGCGACCACACCCTTGAACCAGCCGACACGGACCCGGGGACCCAGAGCCGAAGCCCGCCGGAGAGACAAGAGTCGGACGGCCCGAGCACAGTCTAGACACGGGACAAGGGGTAGGTCACCCCCCTGACGTCACTAGACCAAGGGGTGTGGGGCAGGGGAAGGTCACGTATGCCCGTATCCATGGAGGGTGTCCAGGGGACCGGGAGGGGGAGGGGGAGGGCCCACACCCTAGCTACGTCAGAGCCGGGGGACGGGGGAGGGGGAGGGGCCCCGGACACGCGCTGACTATAGCGCCAAGGGGAGGGGGAGGGGGGACAGGGGGGTTTGTTTAGTCTCGCTATAGTCGAACTCCTCTACTTCCATGATTGCAGCAGGTGTGAAATGAATTTTTCTGATTTGACACTCTCTCTGATGCGAAATGCTTGGCTCCACAATGTTTACAAATTTCGTCCATTGCTCCGCCATAATGCTCTGAAATACTAATATTCCTCATAGCGTGTAACCTATAGAGTTCAGTTTGTTGTCAACGATTTTCTTGCTCACGGGGTATAGTACGTAGTGCGTTTTCGATGAGACTCATTTCTACTGGTTCTGAAACCTCTAGTACACGTGGTTGCTGCCTGATACCGTTCTCTAGGTCAAAATTCACATTAGTCGACTCGTTATTATAAACATCTTCTGTTTCTAATATTTCACGCGATCGCTGCCTAACCTCGCCACTGACGACGCTTACTACATTTACATTCGCGTTCGTCCGCAGCTCGCGATTAAACATATTTTCTTCTGTGTTTAAAATGGGACCTACTGGATCTTCCACTAACAATTCTCCTTGTGGATCGTCAATAATAGCTACATCTTGTGTCCCTATGTCTTGCATAAATTCAGTAGTATCATTCGTAGTCTGAATCTTAATGACACTCTGCTTGGCAATCTTTAGTCTTTCTCTCGATCTCTGTTTCAAATTCGTCTCTTTCTTCAGGAGTGCGATGAGCTTTACGTCGGGGCATTCTTTTTAATAACGTAAGTCAGAACGGGGATCAAAATGAAACAATTAGGTATGTATGTAAACTATAAAGTATATATGATGTAACTCTCACTTGATGGAACATAAATCATTACACTCTTCAAATCTAATTACGTGATTACAGAACCATTTTTATTATGTAATACATACATTATATAATAGTTCTTTGCACATTCTTAAACTCATAACCTTAGATATAACCTGAATTTACACTTCTTCAGAATCATCAATTCACAGTCATCTACACGAATATATCACAGGCGTCAATTTAACATCATTGTCATCTTATCGTCGTCATTTTTGTCAACTGTAACGAGACTATTATTAAAGCCGGGGATAAAACTTCAATTAATAAGCCCGCCAAATTAATACAAAAATTAAATAAAATCGGAAAATTACAAAAGACAGGGCGCCAGGCACTACTGTGCCGCTAAAAGATTACCAAACAAAG
Organism: Euura lappo; assembly: GCA_018257835.1. Lineage (NCBI taxonomy): Eukaryota > Metazoa > Arthropoda > Insecta > Hymenoptera > Tenthredinidae > Euura > Euura lappo. The sequence continues at coordinate 22,749 of JAEUYN010001828.1, forward strand.
AGAAAAGGAGCAAAATAAAGACTAGGCCGGCAAGCCAGCGGAAGAGGGGAACGAGGGGTCAAAGCAAAGAACACTCATTTAGTTTCCAAAAGCAAATTAATAACAGTTTATTCAAAAAGAAGAAAGCGGTAGGTAAGCGTGAGGGATCAAATACGGTAATTAATCCGCCCCACCCGGTATGAAAATGTAAAATTCGCAATTCGAATAAAATTGCACGGGTCATCGGCTATTTGGAGCATGTCACTAGCAGTCGAAATATACTAATGATAATCACCTTTGTAGCAATTGTATGGTCTAATAGTTTTTCGGAAAAGACTGCTAACCAACCTGAGACATGGGCTACTGGTTTTTTGGTGAACGGTCACAACTAATTAAACCCAAGTGGCGGTGTATTGGTTTTTCAGCGAGCTCATTTTCAAGTTTTCCGAATCAATCATTCCGTTGGGGTATAAGGGGGGCTGTAGAAGCATGGTGATGCACAGCGATGCAGCGAACCCTTGCGATACGATTTGCGAGTTGTTCGGGAAATATCGCATACTGTCACAATGTACCCAACTAATCGACACATAGTTCGATGAATTTAAATAACTACTATATAATGTACATACTGTGACTACTGACTTTTGACGATCACCCCAACCTTGAGAGACGATATAAACTCCTGTAAGCAATGTTGGGGGGGCATTAGAAAGCTGTGAACTATCTCCCTTGTTGCTCACATTTACGAATTCTACGAGAAAACATCATGCTGCAGATTGGAGAGTTTTGCGGTGGTCAGAATCGTCATCCTGTGATACGTATGTAGACCCGACAATAATATTAACCATTTCACGACACTTATAGTAGCATGTTATCAGTTTATCGAATAAAAGATATTCATGATTTTTCAATTATTATTATCATTGTAGAATACCATGAATGGAAAAGTTGGGTTGCGGAGAGGGCGAGTTGGCTACGAGTTGAAAGTATCCAGAGGTCGATGAGTGACGTTGAGGTGTACACCATCGTATTCAATCGGTGTCTCGAAGTGCGGAGCCGAATAATTGGGTTCGACTTGAATGGTGCTCCTGTGGTTTACCCACCATGTGAGATGTGTGCCCATGTAGTGACGAACGTCGCGAAACGGATAATGAAACGTATAAGGACCCCACCAGCCTACAGCTTTGAGTGTGAAGAATAGAATATAGGATTAACGAAATGAAATAGCGGTAGCAAGAATTGTGATAAAATAAGGAAATGATCGACTAAATGAGTGGGAAAATTTGTTCCCCCAAAACTAGATCCCTAAGCATCATCCATCCTTGCAGTTCGGGAAGTATCATCAAGCGTTGTAATGTGACTGTGACTAACGAGCTACAATAATGACTTTAAATTTCACTATCGATATCATCGCTAATGTGTAACTGAGCAGTTCACCATCACTATGAAATAGGAAATTTATAGTTCAGAAAATGCCATTGGTTGGTTGAGTTCACAGCCATACCTCGCATATTATGTAAAATAAATTAATAAGTGATCCAATTTCTTAAATAAGCCAAGGATCTTCATTCATTCTATCTCCCCATCTCAGCCCCCTCACAATAAAAATCCCCTGAAAAGATAGGTTTAATTAGTTTAGGTAAATTTAGGTTAGGCGGGGTTAGGTTGAAATTGAATTCAAGAAAAAGAATTGAAAAAGTTTAAATCAGTCTAAGTGTCAATAACGATAGTCATCATATAGTAATGAAGCAGAACTGCATAGAATGACACGTCCCATAATATGTCAAATACAATAAAATAAAATAAAATGAATGAGTGAAATTGAATTGGGTTGAGTTAGTAGGGTAGGTAAGACCGAAATTAAATTAAAAAAACAAGAATTGAAAGAAGTTTCAATGACTCTAAATCGGGATAACGATATCACCGTTAATGTATGATTATACCTTTCACGAATATGGATTTAGAAAATTTACCATTCAGAAAGTATCAATGGTTGTCATCATCATCATCATCATAGAGTAATCAAGCGAAACTGCATGTGGCTGTAATGGCCTCGCGACCATGTTGCATATGATACGTAAAATTGAATAAAATAATATAAATAAGCGAACAGATTCCCTAAATAACCTAAAACTTAATCATATTCCCTCTCCCCATCATCATCCGTCATCCTCATCTCAGACCCGCAATAAAAATCCTCGATAGTTAGGTTATGTATACTTTTCGCGAATATGGAAATAGAGAATGTATCGTTCAGAAAATCCCATCAGTTGTCACTATATGGCGCAGTCTCACATCCATGCACCACGTATAATTGAATCAAATGAATAATTTAAATAATTTCCCGAATAACCCAAGAAAACTTGATACTCACCCTTAACAGCCTCCCCATCTCGGACCCTCACAATGAGAATCCTTGAGAGTTAGGTTAGGTTAAGTTAAGTTCAGATGGTTTAGGTTTGAGAAAGAAAAAAAATAAATTTTGGGGAAAAATTTGAAAAAAATTGAAAAAAATAAATATGTAAAGAATTAAAGTTAGGGTGTGTCTAGGTTAGGTAAGATTAAGTTAAGTTAGGTTAGGTTTAGCCAATAATATCATCATCTTGGTGACTGACCGGCTGTGAATGCAGTGAATTGTAAGCACTCGTCCATCAGTTTGAAAAAATTAGCGTATTCTTCACGATTCATGATTACCAAGAGCACAGTAGAAATTAAGTTTTACACGTTAAAGTAATATGTCAATGCTCACGTTACTCGTTGAGTTAACCTTATATATGGGGCATTCCACGTCAAACCGACCCCTCATGAGCGTGACCCTCTGGGATTTCGATGCCCAATCGATTTCTTGGTTCGTTTTGGTCAAAAATAATGCCTCTAATTTTTGAAAAATTTTCCGACATTTTTGAAGGTCGTATAGTGACCTCAAATATCATCATCAAGATGGACATTTTTAAAATCGCTGATTTTTTTTTGTAGAATCAGGGACTCGAAAACACATCGTTCGGTCATAGACCGATCATGGGATGAAAATGCTAACATTTTTTTTTTCAATTTTTGATTTTGCACTAAAATATCAAAAAAATTCTAATCATGGTTTTTTGTAGTAAAAAATAAAACGAAAAGAAACTTCATCTTGGTGAAATTTGATTTTCTTGTTGGTTGAAGAGTAAAACGCCAAAAACGATCGTTGATTGCGGTTTTTTTTCGAATCAAGCATCGTTTTTGGCGTTTTACTCTTGAACCAACAAGAAAATCAAATTTCACCAAGATAAAGTTTCTTTTTGTTTTATTTTTTACTACAAAAAACCATGATTAGAATTTTTTTGATATTTTTGTGAAAAATCAAAAATTGAAAAAAAAAATGTTAGCATTTTCATCCCATGATCGGACTATGACCAAACGAGATGTGTTTTCGAGTCCCTGGTTTGAAAAAAAAAATCAAAGATTTTAAAAATGTCCATCTTGATGATGATATTTAATCGCTACGACCTTCAGAACTCAAGAGTTAGAGGCATCATTTATTGAGCGACAAAAATCATTGGGCTTCGGGAGTCGAAGGCTCGCGCTTCATAGCTCGGTTTGATGGGCTGCCCCATATACGCAACCCGCCCATTCAATTGGGTATCATGAATAACTTTCTCACTATAGGAATAGAAAATTCACTAATGACTTGTGAAAATGACCCGTTGGAGTTTGACATATACCCCAAAGCAGTGGTGGTGAGAGTTGGTGACTGTCTCTGGGATCTCTATCCCCCCCTCTCATTCATACCCTGAACCCCCTCCCTAACCTAGATATGTTATAAGAAAGGGGACAGAGAAGAAAAAAAAAATGAAAAAAAAGTCATAAAAAAGTCATAAAAAAGTAGAGGGGATGTTCCAGAACTCTCGTATTACATCTACTATCAAGCTTATGGGGTCATGTGGAAAAATTCGTATTATGACGGTTTCCTTATTCGTATTAGGATGAAAATAACGTCAAAATATTGCAAAATCTGTACATATTGCCCTGAGTCTGATAAAAGCATGTGACTGTGAAAATTGTGATACTTACTCGAATCGAAAATGTTCGAAACACGACACCGCTGTCGCGATTCAAATGTCACCCGAAGTGAGGTTAGGTTGACGCTCGGCGGCTAACAGCGCTCGTGGCGTACATGGCCACTTTTCCGTGACCATATTACCCCGCAGGTCACCCCGACAACAATTCAATTGAAAACTTTATTCAAACTATGTTTAACTAAAAAAGAATTGATAGTACCATTAAGTAGACGTTTCAAGGAATCGAGAAAAAAATAAACCTAGTCAAAACATGCCATTGACGGCACGATAATCCGAAATCTGAGTTGACGGAAATTATAAATCTACACGGCATGAAACTAAATTGATTGATTTTTCCCGAAATATTGAATATTTCATAGGGTTTAACTATTTCATTTTGTAAAGTACGTCAGCACAAACCCTCGGTGTAAATACTAGGGGAGACCGGGGTAACGTGGACATGCGGGGTAAAGTGACCATCTCGAATAATTTCTTGTTGAGCGATTCTAAGAAGGCAATATTTACACCGAGGGCTTGTGTTGACGTACTTTACGAAATGAAATAGTTGAACCCTATGAAATATTCAATATTTCGGGAAAAATCAATCAATTTAGTTTCATGCCGTGTAGATTGATAATTTCCGTCAACTCAGATTTCGGATTATCGTGCCGTCAATGGCATGTTTTGACTAGGTTTATTTTTTTCTCGATTCCTTGAAACGTCTACTTAATGTTACTATAAATTCTTTTTTTGTTAAACATAGTTTGCATCAAGTTTTCAATTAAATTGTTGTCGGGTTACCTGCGGGGTAATATGGTCAGGGAAAAGTGGCCATGTACGCCACAAGCGCTGTTAGCCGCCGAGCGTCAACTTAACCTCACTTCGGGTGACATTTGAATCGCGACAGCGGTGTCGTGTTTCGAACATTTTCGATTCGAGTAAGTATCACAATTTTCACAGTCACATGCTTTTATCAGACTCAGGGCAATATGTACAGATTTTGCAATCTTTTGACGTTATTTTCATCCTAATACGAATAAGGAATCCGTCATAATACGAATTTTTCCACTTGACCCCATAAGCTTGATCACTTTACCCCAGCATCGGGGCAAAGTGATCACTTTGCAGGATAGGTTTATATCGATTATGACGCAAGCACATCGCAATAATATCGGGTTTGACCGTCATAATCGCTTACCTAAAGGTACAAGCTACAAAATATATATGACATGATAAAGCTTTAGTCGATATTTTATGTTTTACTAGGGGCTCCGCCCATCCGCGCTTCGCGCGGTAACCCCGCTCGGCGCTACGCGCCTCGCTTTTCCTAGGGATGGCTGGCCTAACTTTTTCTAACCTTCAGTGGCTGTTTTAACCTTTTCTCACTCTTTCCGGAACACTCACTTATTTCTTTTCTCTGCATACATCTTGCACGTCGTTTTTAATGAATCTCGCGAGAGACGAAAGCCATCTGGTGAATGTATTTGTAAGGAGCTGTCCAGATATTACGTAACGCTGTACGGTACAGTGCGTTGCTTTGGCTGTTTGGCTATGGTGGTAAGGTAGGCTAGGGAACGCCCGCCACCTCGCGGTGACGCTCAGAAGTTCAAAGCGCATAGTGTACGCTCTATGTCAAAAGGCAACGTATTTATCATATTTTCGACATTCTTTCAATCATCGGACTGCTTTTATATAACTTATATAGCCTATATTACTCGGGCAGACCTGAGGAACAATTTGGTGCAAGTTTTATGTAAATCGGTCCACTGGTTCTCGAGTTTATCGGTAACAAACAGACAAACGCACGAACTCCTTTATATATTAGTACAGATGTCTGAATTAGTCTTAGGGTATCCACTTTGCCCCGGTCTCCCCTACCTTCTTAGAATCGCTCAACAAGAAATTATTCGAGATGGTCACTTTACCCTGCATGTCCACATTACCCCGGTCTCCCCTACAGATACGTGTCAATCGATTCATCCGTTGAAGCTGTGGGGCGCCCCGCATGAATCGGAACCCACAGTGTAGTTGACAGGAGCTGGAGCCGCCTTTTTACATTTTTTCTTGTGTACAAGATTGGAATTTCTTCTTCTCTAATAAATGAATGAAATAGATGAAACTCCATCTCCAAAAGTGTTCATTTCATGTTAAAAAATAATTTCCGAACTTTGTGCATTTTCCATCCCTTTGAACGGTAAACTCCCCTTAATATGAAATAACCTGTTTGTCTGGTCTATAATTGCGTCCATATTTTTCAGATTGCTCTTGTACTTCCAATAAAAGAAGTACCTAAGTACCTAAATATAGGTACACCTTAAGTACCTGTACCTGTACCTAGGCACACTTCGCAAAAAGTACCTGTACCTGTACCTAGGTACTAAAAATTAGGTACCTTTTACAACACTGCCATTTAGGCATCCACCTCCGAATAAAATAATATTTGAATTTAGGTATTCGTAGTCCACGATGCACAACTGTATCAATAAGGTACAGGCGATGATAAGACTTTATTGAATATTCAGAAGTGATGACGAATTATCGATTCAAGTACTTGGGTCAATACAATATGAATACAATATCAGACTCGACAATCGGGGTAAACGAATCCCGTCATTGAAATGTCCTCTTTACCATATCTAGATACGAAATGACTGCGAAGATTATCGAAGGCCCGTTGACGCCATACCCTGCTAACACAGAAGGTTATAAAAACGTTATTAAGACGTTTCGAAAAACACGTACATACGTATTTTTCGAATAGTTGAAAAAACGTCTCAAAAACGTTTTTAAAACGTTTAAAAATTATATATAAACGTTGAAAACATATATATATATATTAATTATAACAATATATAATAAATATATAAATCGGTTATTTTGATGACGGACCGCCATGTTATTAGAGTATGAATCGCACACTTTGATGACACCTGGTCATTACGATGACTGTCATCAATGTGAAATTGAATTAATCGGTCATTTTGGTGACTCGGGTTTATTGACCCGAACCTACAATTTACGAAATGTCAAATTTTGTGGCAGCCAAGTGTACAGTTGCAGACTTGTAGCTGCATAGTTTTGGCTAGGTGGAGAGTTTTTAGTAACCCCGGGGAGTGCGCGAAGCGCACGAGGCCGCGCACAACAGGAAAAAATTTTCAATTTGCAAAAAAAATATCGTGCCTAGGTGCCCAAATAGGGTGCGTCATCAATATACTCGATAGTTTCATTTATATATATATATACTAGGGGGGCTTTGCCCCCCTGCGCGCTTCGCGCGCCAACCCCCCGATTCGGGTTGTATTCAGTAATATTTTGTACATGGTGAAAAAAGTCAAAAAGAAGAAATTGGAAATTCTGTATGGAATGAAAAAGTGTGATCTCGGTTATAGTGGTTTCGCGCGAATTAAGGTTTCTGCACGGATTACTGGGAGATTGGGATCCCATGATTCATATACTAAGTGTGAGTGGTTTTTTACAGTTTTTAACAGTTTTCTGTATCATGACTTGACATGTCCTGACATGACCTATTATAACCTGACATGACCCGACATGACCTGTTACGCCTGACATGAGGTTTCTGCACGGATTACTGAAAGATTAGGATCCCATGATTCATATACTAATTGTAAGTGGTTTTTTTTACCGTTTTTCACAGTCCTGTCCTGACATGACTTGTTGTGACCTGACATGTCCTGTTATGACCTGACATGTCCTGACATGACCTGTTATGACGATTTCGGTTCGGTTCTTTCCGGAAGACTTCGGGTCCTTCCGGACGACTTCGGGTCTTTCCGGAAGACTTCGGGTCTTTCCGGAAGACCTCGGGTATTTCCGGAAGACTTCGTATCTTTCCGGAAGACTTCGGGTATTTCCGGAAGACTTCGGGTCTTTCCGGAAGACTTCGGGTCTTTCCGGAAGACTTCGGGTGTTCGTGGGGGATTCTGGGTAATCTCTGGGGGATTAGGTTAGGTTAGGTTAGGTTAGGTTAGGTCGTCGTCGACCTTCGAAATCTTGACACGGCGGCAGCGGCGGCGGCGGCGGCGATATCTTTATATAATATAGAACGGATTCTGGGTAACCTACAGGGGTCCGCCTCGGGGGGGTAGGGGGGGGGTAGGGGGGGGTCGTCGTCGACCTTCGAAATCTTGACGCGGCGGCGGCGGCGGCGGCGGCGATATCTTTATATAATATAGAACG
>JAEUYN010001829.1:0-20019 GCA_018257835.1 Euura lappo
TAATGATAATGATAATGATAATGATAATGATAATGATAATGATAATGATAATGATAATAATAATAATAATAATAATAATAATAATAATAATAGTATCAATAATAATAATAATAATAACATGCTGAGAATAATGATGGAGACTTTGCTGTATCAGAATTGAGAAATTTTCTGGACATCCGAACTGGACATCCGACCACGTACTTTACTGTTATATATGATTGTGCACCAAGGGAGCATTCGGCTCGGGTGGCAAACCCACGCTCGGGAGCGAAAACGTCCAATGCGACCGTGGTGCACACGATATTTTATTCCATACAGTAGAGCGTCGATTATCCGAACGTCAGTTATCCGAAACGTCGATTATCCGAATGGCGATTTGCTTTATCCGAAACGTCAATTATCCGAATGGTGATTTGATTTATTGGAAAATCGTCGACTTTTTCAAAAATAAACAGATGTAAGAACTCAAATATATAAGATTGTTGATTATTTTTTAAAGACATACATATCTAACTTTGTTCTGTATCATTGACTGATACGATGATTACATGTTTTCAGTTCAATAAAATGTACTTGTGATAATAACCTATTGATGTTCATTGTAGTTAAATATATGTATACATATATAAATTTCATCATTTCGAAAGAATCGACGTTTTTTTCGCCCACGGAATATTGCTGTTCGGTTATCCGAAATTTCGATTATCCGAAAGGCACCCGGTCCCAATTGATTCGGATAATCGACGCTCTACTGTACTTTCATACTGCCTACTGACAAACCATCCAGAGTCCATATCTCACATCACACGGTTTAAAATAGAATCTGTGCGAATGTTTTCAACAAATTCTGGCTCGCGATATACACAGAGAGAACACTACTGTGGGATCAAGAATTTCATTTTACAGTAGAGCGTCGATTATCCGAACGTCAGTTATCCGAAACGTCGATTATCCGAATGGCGATTTGCTTTATCCGAAACGTCAATTATCCGAATGGTGATTTGGTTTATTGGAAAATCGTCGACTTTTTCAAAAATGAACAGATGTAAGAACTCAAATATATAAGAATGTTGATTATTTTCTAAAGACATACATATCTAACTTTGTTCTGTATCATTGAATGATACGATGATTACATGTTTTCAGTTCACTAAAATGTACTTGTGATAATAACCTATTGATGTTCATTGTAGTTACAGTAGAGCGTCGATTATCCGAACGTCAGTTATCCGAAACGTCGATTATCCGAATGGCGATTTGCTTTATCCGAAACGTCAATCATCCGAATGGTGATTTGGTTTATTGGAAAATCGTCGACTTTTTCAAAAATAAACAGATGTAAGAACTCAAATATATAAGATTGTTGATTATTTTTTAAAGACATACATATCTAACTTTGTTCTGTATCATTGACTGATACGATGATTACATGTTTTCAGTTCAATAAAATGTACTTGTGATAATAACCTATTGATGTTCATTGTAGTTAAATATATGTATACATATATAAATTTCATCATTTCGAAAGAATCGACGTTTTTTTCGCCCACGGAATATTGCTGTTCGGTTATCCGAAATTTCGATTATCCGAAAGGCACCCGGTCCCAATTGATTCGGATAATCGACGCTCTACTGTATTGATGTTCATTGTAGTTAAATATATGTATGTATACATATATAAATTTCATCATTTCGAAAGAATCGACGTTTTTTTCGCCCACGGAATATTGCTGTTCGGTTATCCGAAATTTCGATTATCCGAAAGGCACCCGGTCCCAATTGATTCGGATAATCGACGCTCTACTGTACATATATAAATTTCATCATTTCGAAAGAATCGACGTTTTTTTCGCCCACGGAATATTGCTGTTCGGTTATCCGAAATTTCGATTATCCGAAAGGCACCCGGTCCCAATTGATTCGGATAATCGACGCTCTACTGTACTGGTAGTGGGTTTATTGTGTGGTTCTGTATCTATTACTATGTTGGTTGAAATTTTTGTAGGGTATTTGACTTTGTATTGGTCTAGAGGCGATATAGGGGTACTTTGGTTGGGAGCTTGTTGCAAATACTCGTCAGGTGGGGTTTGTGTGCCATGGTTTACAAAATGGTACATGTTCTTTGGCGTTTGGGTTAGCGCCGATTTTTCCACCTTCCACTCGACATCTTCGACGGGAACCCAGGGTTTTGCAGCAATCACCCATACCGGCCGTCGGTTTTTCACCTTCACCTCTAAACACAGGCCTGTCTGCGTTTCCACGTCCGTCCTGTTATAATTCGTCTCGGTTTGTGACCCGTTATTCATACTGTGTGCGTGTGTGTACCAGTGTGTTATGTGATCTGTGTAGAAACAACAACAAAAAATCGCACACACAAAAAAATATATAAAAAAAATTATTTTGGTAAAAAAAAAAAGAAGATATGGTTTGTTTATGAACATAATGTTTGATGTGGAAATCAGTCATTTTACGAGGAGTGAGGATGTATGGGACTGGGTCATGGACCGATACGTTACATCTGCCCCCTTAAAATTAGTGACGTTTGCTATTGTTACTTGTGATACGGAGCTAATTTTATTCTAGTGTGGCTTTAGGGTAATACCTTTTGAACATATTTACATGGAACTTTCCCCTTTCATTCCCGGTTTCAGGATTTGTAAACTTAAAGGTAGCGGCACTAACTTGCTCGGAGAGCACGTAAGGTCCTTCGTACAACGCAAAAAACTTCGAAATTTGTTTAGCTGTACTGTCGGAGACATTTAGCGCTTTTACTAAGACTAAATCGCCTAACTTAAAACTACTGAGCTTATGTGCTCTATTATATTTATCTGCTCGGGCCTTGCCCTTCTTTACTATGTTTTCTCGAGCTAGTCGAATTTGGTATTCTTGGACATCTTTCGGAATTGATTTTATCAAATCTAATCCCAATGCTTCTTCCCAGAAACATTTTGGTTTTTTTTTCAAGAAGATCTCGGAAGGAGTGAACTCTGTTGTGTCGTGCTGCACTTCGTTAAGGTGGTCGTCTCGCTACGCCGACATCAAATTATGTCTATCAATCGTCGATGCCCAACGTAATTTTATGATAGTTTTCGATGTTGCAGAAATGTTTATGCGATTAAAACTTTACGGATACACATTTACACTGAATATTATTTCGTAATTTACGATGAAATAATAATAAAGAGTAACTGATTTGACTATTTTCCGGTCAGCTGTCATGGGTAAGAAATTGGTCTGGCAACGTCGCGATACAAGCGTCCCTTGCTGGCATGGCATACGGCGTTCCTAACCTCTCCGTTCTCACGTACCGGCACCCGAAGATACCTTCGCTCACGGTGTTGCCAAAGGTATTCGATCGCTTTGTGGCGGGCTGGTAATGGCTGTCTAATGTCGTTTTCATCGAGATTATCTTTAAAGTTCTAATCGAGAAATTCGGTGACCTAAAAGTTTTATGGTCGCAACGGAATCTTCGGAATATAATTTACAATAGGCAACTTCATATTCGTCGCTATCTAATTGATTGTGGTATGAATTCCGGAGTTCAAGTGTTGACGACACGGTTTGCCCGTAAGACCCCGTGTTAATTTGTCAATATTTGAAGTTAAATTACTTACACAAATCTTCGGTAGGATGCGAAATATTTTTCAGATATTAAAAGTTTATTGTACAAACTCATCTACATTTCAAAATCAAAAGATTTTCTAATCCTCCCTATTTCCTACGGGTGGCGAGACGACCACCTTAATGCAGTCTTCAATGACACCGAGCCATCCTACCCACGCGCTGTGTTTGTTTTGTAGAAATGTTCGAAAGCATCGACCGAGTTCTCGATTTACTCGCTCTACAATATTTCCTTGAGGATGTCTTATCGAAGAAAAAATTAACTTTACATTCTCTAATTCTAATTTCTCTTTCCACTTCTTCGCAGTGAACTGAGTTCCGTGGTCGCATTGGATTTTCTCAGGTTTCCCATATTCTGGGATGTAACGATTAAAGATTCTTTCTACGGTGGCTGCAGTCGTCGCTCGCTGCAACGGATAAAGCTTCACGAATTTTGAGAATGCGTCGATAGTGACAAGGATATGTTTAGCCCCCCCTCGACCGGTAGGCAACGGGACATAGAAATCAATTGATAGCAATTCCCGTGGTTTGGTGGGAGCAATTGTTTGCATTTCCGAGAAGCTACCTTGTGTGGATACTTTGCATCGTTGACATATTTCGCACGTTTGTATTAGACTTTGCGTGAGTTTTTGGAGTTTTGGATGGAAAAATTGTTCTCGTAACAATAGGAAGACTTTCCTGGCCCCTATATGTCCATATAACTCATGTGTCTCGACTATGAAATCGCAAACGATCGCTTTTGGGAGGTAAATCAACCCATGTTCGTCCAACGTACGTTTTACTACTAGTTCGTTTTCTATTTTAAATCTTGTCAACAAATTCTCGGGTGCTTCAACAATCTCGTCGTATATTCGCTTGATATCGGGGTCAGATTTTTGAAATTCTTCGAGGTTCTTTAGTTGTTGGACTATGTTTGGTTTAGGCTCGCGTGCTAGCATCGTCGCTATTTGAACGATTCCTGGTTCGGAGTGATCCAGGCACTCTCCATTGTCGCAGGGATATCTACTTAGTGTATCAGCAACGGTGTTGTCAGTACCCTTGCAATATTGCACTTCGATATCGTACTCTTGAGCGTATAAGATCCAACGCCCTAATCTCGAATTGGTTAATTTACATGTTTGTAAGAACGATAGCGCTTTATGGTCGGTTACTACGTGTATTTTAGTACCAAGAATATAGCTCCTGTATTTTTGTAACGCCCATATGATCGCTAATAATTCTTTTTCTGTTGTAAAATATCTAGTTTCCGCCCCCTTTAACGTTCGACTCGCCATTGACACGACTTGATGCTCACCCAGCTCATTTTTTTGATAGAGTACCGCACCGATTGCATAGTCACTGGCATCTGTTTGCAGGTAAAAGGGTTTGTTTAGATCCGGATATCTTAATACGGTTGCGTCGCAAAACAATTTCTTGACTTGATCGAACGCGGTTGCTTCGACGTCGCCCCATTTCCATTTCGCACCCTTTTTGATTAACTTTAACAATTCGACCGTACTGTGTGCATGTTTATGCGTGAATCTTGTGTAAAAGTTAACTAAGCCGAGGAAACCTCTCAACTGTTTCGCATTTCGCGGTCTTGGGAATTGCTTGATTGCTTTTACTTTACTAGGGTTTGGTCTAATACCATCTTTTGTCAGGATGAATCCTAAAAACTCAACTTCGTCTTGAAAGAAGTTTGATTTCTCGAAATTGAGAGTTACGTTCTTCTCTTTAAATTTCGTCAACAGCCGTTCAATGTGGGTCATGTGTTCCTCAAAGGATTTAGAGATACACAATAGATCGTCGACGAATGGTACGCTGTGAGCTGTGCGTTGCAGCCTCTGGGGCACATCACCCTGGTATCCGGGTTAGCTCCTAGCCCCTGGACCTGATCCTCGGCCGCCGCATGGAGCATGGATACGCGCCAACTATCCATGAACGTTGACGTGTATGCGTGGAAGGCGATGTTGCTCTTCTCTGCTGTGGCGATGCGTCCGTAGGCCAGATGTTCGCCCCATGCTGCAGCCCAACGATCTTGCTGTTTTTCACGCACCTTGCTCACGAGTCTTCGAACTTGATCGCTCACTGTGTCACCTTCAGCCCCTGGCTCTCTGATCAGTCCGTGGCCTTCTAGGATACGATCGAGGTCGGTTATCGGGTTCTTGTACCCGCCTCTTCCCAGCGCCTGGAACCGTTGACGTGCTGTCCCTAGGTCTTGGTGCAGCTCGAGGTATCTACCCTTCCTAGTGTGGTGCAGTTCGACTTCGTCCGCTATGGCCCTAAGGCCTAGCCCTCCCCGATTCCGATCCAGGTACACGCTGGCGGTGGATGTTGTATACGTCTTGATTTTTTGTTGTACCAGGATCTTCCGGATGTCCGTATCCAGCTCCCTGCAGATCCGCATGATGGTTGTTCGTTTCTTGCAGGAGAATAGGTTTCCCAGCACGTACGTTGCCGCCGAAACCGCTGAGGAGTTAATCAGATAGATTTTCTGTGAGGCCGCTAGCTTTGTTTCAAGGATACTTCTCACCTTATCGAGGGTTTTCGCCTTGACGAGGTCGATGTTGAGTTCTGTGTCCAGGTCTAGTTGGACGATGCCGAGATATTTGTATCCCTCTCGGATCCTTGGGAGGAAGGCTGCGTCTTCTCTCTCGACTCCGCCCTCTTCGTCTTCCTCATCGGCACTGGTGGTATAGACTCCGCACTTCTTCCTGTTCATTTCGAGTCCTACTTCCTTCGCGCACTCTCTCACGCAGTCAACGGCTGCCGCTAACCCTTTTTTTGTTGCTGCATGGATTTTGATGTCGTCCATGTAGGCAAGGATCTCCTGTCGCCCTCGGGCTGCGGCGTTGACCTCAGGGCTGGTGTTCACCTGGTGTACGATGAATGAGGTCACGAGTATGAACATCAGCGGGCTGATCGTATCGCCTTGGTATACCCCGCGCTTGACGTATATCGGCTTTGTTGTCCGTTTGCCGGCAGACACTCTTATCGACCACTTTTTGGTAATGTTCAGGAGAACCTTGGCTATGGTGTCGTGTATCGGGAGCGTTTTTATTAGTCGTCTGAGCTGCTTATGCGAGATGGAATCGTACGCTTTTTTGAAGTCCAACCACGCGGAGTAATGTGCCGATCTCTTGGCTGCGAGCCACGCTGCTTTGTCTTGCAACAATCCGTGGACTGTACCCCATACTCCCTCCCTCGCGAGCTGCTCTTTGGGAATTGCCCACTCGGGTAGGCTCCGCTTTATCAGGGTGGTTATCACCGCGGTCAGTACCTTGTAGTCGGCGTTTTGCAGAGCTATCGGCCTGTAGTTTGCCGGGTCCCTCGTGTCACCGCTTTTGTGCAGTAGCACCACTCTGCCCCTCACGTCTTTCTCGTCGCACTCGCGCACGCCCTGGAGTGTCTCGCCCACGTATCGCACTAAGTACTTTCGCGCACTAGGTATCGTCTTATAAACCCACGCGGGTATCCCGTCCTCGCCGGGTGCCTTCCACGGTGCCATGTTCTTGAGTGCTGCGTTGGCGGCCTCTGCAAGGTCTTCAGGTGTTGGCTGCTTGAGGGGTAGGGATCTCTGATTGTCCCTGAGCTTCTTCAGCCAGATGTTGAAGTTCGGACTCGGTCTGCCGTCGCCTTCTGTTGCGGTATACAGGTTGGTGTAGAACTTCTCGATTGCCTCGACTCCTACCTCTACCTTCGCTGGTTTGCCCTGCACCGTTGCTAATGCTGGTCTTTCGGTTCCTGATGTCCTGCACCTTCGCACGTTCTTGTTGGTACTGTTTAGATCTTTCCAGGGTTTTTATCCGGTCTTCTGTGGTTACGATGTATGCTGTCGGTGTAAGTCTGGCTCGTCTGATCTCCCTGGCGATGTTCCTGAGGTTGGGCTTCAGCCGGCCACCTCTCCAGGCCCTGAGCTGCCTAGCCAGGTTGACTTTGGCTACGAGTTTATCGATGACACCGCGTATCGCAATGTGATTTGGTACTCCTTTCCGTCTGGTTTTCTTCTTCATTTCCTGCGTGAGGACCAAACCGGCCGCGAGGATGGCTTTCTTTGATCTGTCGTGCTTTCATTTCTGGGTGCCGTTGCCCGCTTCCACCTCGTCTAGCCCCTCCTGCAGGATCACGCTGAGTCTCGCCACCACGTCACGGTCAACCACTCGTCCGATTCTCCTCACTTTCCGCCCCGCGCCTGTCACGCGCGACCACGTGTGTCGGAACCGTCGTCTGAGGTCTTCTGTGACTGTATCATCTACAGGGGCTCGATGTACGTGTATCTGTGGTATTGGGTTCTGCTCGGTGTCAGCCGGCCTTTGTTGTGGTCCGCCTTCTCTGTTGTTGTTATTGCCAATATTGACAGGCGTCTCTTGAGCCGCTGCCGGCTGCGGGCGCTCTCGCTGTATTATTGGTACACCGGTGTCAGCATCCAGCGGTGCCTCCCGTGGTGGGCTGGGAGGTTGCCTCGCTCTTGGTCTCGGTTCACGTCGTCTTCTGTCTCCATCTTGGTCCTGTTCTTCAGCCTGGTTCCCCTCACCCCGCTGCCCCCGTCTAGCGTAGTAGATTTCTGGGGACTTGTCCCTTAGCTGGTGAGCTAGGGCTGCAGCTGATTTTCCCGGGAACTGCTGGACGATGTTCTGCAACCTCTGCGAGATGGTATCGCCTTCAGCTGCGACGTACGCCTCGCCTAAGCGGCGGATTTCGTCGGCAGTCCATGCGGCGGGCGCAGCGGCTGCCCTCGCCGGGTTGTTCCCTTTGAGCTGAAGTATCTTCTTCTTAATTGCTGCTACTGACCTCCCGGGTAGCTGCGTCTGAAGGGTTTCCTGCTCTTCTCTGGTAACCGGGCCTACATGTCCTCTTAGGTGGTTTTGTATGATCTCGATCTCGTGTGTCTTCCAGTTGGCCATCTTGGTTGCATGTCCGTTGGATCGTGGCGACTGCGTGCCGACGATCGTGATGGTAAGTTAAAGCTTTTTGCACCTTCCTTCTCACACCAAGCACTTTATTTGGCTTATTAAACTTCCAAATTTTCTCCCGTGCTTGTTTTCACTACGTTGTGATTGCTGCTACTTCGATAATCCGGGTAAAACTTGCGAATTCCCGGCTCCGGAGTTGCCGCACGTCCGTCCAATTCGACGGACAAAGGTAGTATATAAATATTTTTATTGTATCTGTTGTTTACATATATCACATAGATATGACTCTATACAAACAATCACAATTTTTATTTTTGGCAAGAAAAAATGACTAGCTTCGTTTTTTGACATATATAGGTATCGTGAGTTTATTTACAGGTTTTGGGTTTTGGTGTAGTATTTGGCGTCGTTGTTTGGCCTTTGGTTTTTGTTTGGGCTGGTTTGCTGTCGTCCGGTCTTCTTCAGTGGCCTTGTGGGCTGTCAGGGTCTCCTCGCTGTGTCCACACAGGGTCGTGGGTGCCAGGCTCTCTGGACACCCATGTGCACGTCTTATGGAGGTGGAGGTTTGTGCGCCTCCCTCCCGCGTCTACACCCGCCGACCCTGGTCCTCTCGAGGGTCTCGCGACTGCTGGCTACTGTCTGCCGTCTTCTTCCTCCCCGAGTCGGCGCGCGATGATTTGTGCCGTTGCTGCCGCTGCACTGAAGCAACATCTGTTGATCAGCGTTTGGTGTCTGGCTGGGGGGATTCCTAGTTCTCCTAGTATTGATGCCGACTTCCGGTACTCCTCCGTCATTAGGATTTCGCCGTAGGCGCCGAATACTAGCACGGCTAGTTTTACCGGACACCTGTATGCACGCTGCAATGCTCCAATCAGGTTCAAGCCCGATGGTACAGCGTCTACATTCGCAGCACTGATCCTGTCTAAAGAGTTTCTCTCGTACTTTACCCTTTTGATTCGTTCTTGGAGTCTGTAATTTTGTAGGTGGGCCACGGAGACCTCCAAGACGTATATCCTTGTTGGGTTCGAGAGGGAGATGCATATGTCTGGTCTATTATGGTATAGCCGTTCCTCAGTGAGTATCTTCATTCCCGCTCTGATTTTAACTTTCCTGCCACCCCAGTTGTGGTCTGCGGTCAGGGATGATTTCCCGAAGGTTAGTTCCTGTAGTGTTTCTGTGGGGGCTCCCGTTGCTGCTAGGATTGCGTTCAGCAGCCAGTATACTATAGTGTCGTGTCTGGCGTTGTATTCTAGTGCCAGGCATTGTGACACCACGTGGTACGCGGTTTCATCGTGGTCGCATCCCCTTCTGCACCTCCGTCTTCTTTCGGGTATGGCTCCGAGTCCGTGCACTTGTTCTTCTCGCGCTGAGTGGATTAGTGCGGCCTTCTTGTCGTCCATGTGGAGTGATGCATTGGCTGGGAATGCTATTGCGTTCCCCTCGGCTGCCACGAGCCTCCCGTAGTGCATCCTAGTACCCCACTCCCTCATGCGCCGTTCCACTTGCTTCTTCTGTACTTCGCGTCTTAGTTGTTTACAGAACTCGCTTGTGTCTTGTCCTTCGCGTATCCTGCGCTGTCCTTCATTTACTCCGTATTTTTGGAGTACGTAGTCTGCGTCTGTTAGTGGATTACGCCAACCGCTCCTGGCTAGTCGTTCGTATTTCGCGCGTGTTTCGGCCATTTCGGGGTGGGATCGCAGGTAACCTCCGCGTCTTGTGAGTTGGAGTTCGGCCTAGGACTCCAAGGACCTGATGCCGTATCCTCCTCGTGTCGTTGGTAGGTACAGTCCTGCTCTCGATGTCGTTCTTCCCCATAGGCCTTTTTCGACGAATAGCTTCCTGATTCCTCCATCGAGGACTTTGCACTTTTTTAGAGTCGTCACCCTCGATTCGTCGGCATATAAATTACCTAGGATGTACGTCGCTGCCGGTGCTACAGTTGTATTGTAGAGGTGGGCTTTCTGGTTGGGTGTCAGCTGTGAGTCGAGTATCTTGCTGGCCTTTCTCCCTTACCACGTTGTAGTTAATTTGGGTGTCCCTCTCTAGTTGTTGTATCCCTAGGTATTTGTATCCGTTCCGGACTCCTGGTAGGAACAGTGCCTCCTCGTCTCCGTTGGCGTTGTTGTTGTTGTCGTCGTCTTCCTCCGGCTCCTCGGGCTGTGGCTGGTTTCTATTGTAGCTGCCACATTTTTTTAGGTTTAGTTGGAGTCCTAGCTCCGCCGCCGAGGTTCGCAGGGTCTCTGTGATGGCCTGGAGAGCCGCCTCGTTCGGTGCGTGGCACTTTATGTCGTCCATGTACGCGAGGACGGCGTGCTTGCCCTTGGTCTTCTTGTTGATTTGCCGGTTTGTCTTTATCTCGTCTAGTAGGCAGGCGGTTATGAGTACAAACAGGAGCGGGCTTAAGTTGTCCCCTTGGTAAACTCCCCTCTTGATGTATATGGGGTTTGTGTGCTCTTTCCCCACCTGGACCCTCATCGTCCATGACTGGATCATCTTTCTCAAGGTGTTCCGCAGTTGTTCGTGTATTGGGAGCGCTTTGACGAGTCGTAGGAGTTGGAAGTGGTGGATTGTGTCGTATGCCTTCTTGAAGTCGTACCAGCCTGACCAGTCCTCCCTCCTAGACATTCTGGCCTCTTGCGAGTGGGCTTTGTCCATTAGTAAGCCCTGTACCGTCCCCCAGGTCTTTTCTCTCGCCAGTTGTTCTAGTGGTATGGCCCACGCCGGTAGGTTTTGTTTGATCATCTCTGCTATTACCGCGGTGAGTATTTTGTAGTCAGTGTTGAGTAGGGCGATGGGCCTGTAGTTGTTGGGGTCTGTTGTTTCTCCCCCTTTGTGGATAAGGACGACTTTTGCCCTTGCGTCCGTTACGCTTATCTCCCGGTGGCCATTTATTACCTCAACAATGTGGTCCGCAAGGTATTTGCTTGCGCTCGGCAGGGTCTTCGGGATCGCCATCGGGATGCCGTCCTCGCCCGCAGCTTTCCAGGGGGCTGATTTTTTTGTGGCCAGGTCAACCTTTTCCTCGATGTAGGCCCGTGAGACTTGTTCGGGGAACGTCTTGCCCGCACTGAAGGTGTCCAGTCGTCTCAACCAGTTGGTAAGGACAGGGGATGCGGGCCTCTCTGTAACTTGTGGGGCATATAATTTCCTGAAGTGTTCTTCGGTTGCTCTCACCTCCGGGTTGGTGGTTTTTTGTCGTGGTGTGATGGTTTTCACCGTCGGCTTCCTTCTGTACTCCTCCCGTACTCTCAGGGCGTTTGCCTTCTTTCTCTGGTGTTCGAGGATGCCTGTTAGGGTTTCGATTCGGTCACTGCACGCCGCCAGATACTGTTTCACCGACATCTTCATTTTTTTGATCGTCTTGGCTTCAGTCCTGAGTTCCCTGCTGAGGCCTCGGTGGTGCCATGTTCTGAGTTCCTGTGCAAGCTCCATGTGTCGTTTAAGTTTCTCTATCTTCTTCTCTGTGATGATGTGTCGGGGCGGGGCTCGCTGTCGCTCGCCTCCGTGGTGCTCCTGGACCAGGAGGGTTCCTGCTGCTCTTATGGCAGTCTTGGCTTCCCTTCGCTTTCTCGCTGGGGGGAGGTTGGTGTTGGAAATTCTGTCCAGGTCCTCCTGCAGTAACCTGTCGACGAATTTTATTAGTGATAAATCGAACTTGTAGGGTGGTTTCCTGAGGGGAGGGAGGTTCCTTTTTGTTTTGAAGGAGGTTCGGATCGTTCTTAGTTTCCTCCTTAACCGCTCCGGTGGGATCAGTTCTTGTTGTTCCGGTGGGATCAGTTCTTGTTGCTCCGGCTGGGTTCTCGCCGGGTCTCCTTCGGCTGCTGCTCCCTGTTCCTCGTCTTCTTCTGTGTCGTCTCTCGGGGTTCCAGCTTCTTCGGGTCCCGCGATGGGTGGTACTCTAGGGGGTGGGGGGTCGGGTCCTTGGTGCCAGTCGTGTGGCAGTCCGGCCCGTAGATGGTAGATTTCCGGGACTGTCCCTATCAGTTTTGTGGCAATGGCCTTAGCCGATCTGCCTGGGAACTCTTGGATGATTTCAGTTATTTTTGCTGTCTTTGTAGTTGCGTTGGCCTCTACATACCTCTCCACCAGTCTTCTGTATTCCTCTGTGGTCCACCTTGCGGCTGCAGCCGCCGGTCTCGGTATCCTTGGTCTCCTCAGTTCCAATGCTTTCTTCTTGATTGCCGCTCTTGTTCTTCCGGGCAGTTCATCAGTTAGGGTTACATAGTCCGCATCTTCTAGTCTCTCATGGTCTTGTAGGTATGCTGTTAGGGTGTTAATTTCTTGGGCGGACCAGTTTCTCGCCATTCTAACCTAACTTTTCCTAACCTCACTTTCCCACGTGTCAGTTATCTCTTCCAGTCTTCTTCCTTGCTTCCCGGTGCTTGCTCCCTTTATGCTCAGATGCACCTTCGGGGATTTGCGCCGGTTTGTTTCTACCTGCTGCACTCACAGACGGGTTGATTGGTAAAATTAGTTAATAATTTCCAGCCTCCGAAAATCGGGTGCGTTCTCCATGCTTGTCGAACGGGTAGTATCCCCGCCTGACACGCGGGAGACCGGGGTTCGATTCCCCGCCGGAGAACCAAAATATAACATTAATCCTCACTGTAATCCGTTCAGGTCACGAATCACCATAGGATACTCCGATTAAACTGATATTAATACGACTTTTGATGCTATCATTGAGTTTTCTCTTTACTTGTGGTAATTTATTAATTTTAGTGATTTGATAGCACTCGTACTGGTTCAAAATTTTACTTTCATGAGAGTATGAGACTCGTCAGGGCTTCGAAAAGGACACCTAGATCAAAATATCCATCTAAACTGTGGAAGTTTGTGCAATGTAACGATTTCTCATTACAAGGAGGGATTCTTCTACCTATTCTAATCGAGAGGACTCAGAATCGATTTACTACTTTCGTTTAGTCCCTTCTCCAAAGATCCGGGGGTTTCTACTAATAGTAATCTATCTGAGGACTAACCAGTTGTTGTAGGATGTCATAGGATCGGAAGAATCGTCTGTGGGAATGTAGAGTGTGATGATGTGTGTGGGTGTTGAAATAATTAGATTAAAACCGATTTAATATTGATAGTGAAGATGCTGCGAATGTAGAAGAACAAAAATATAACTGATAACTCTATTAATAATTCAAAATTAATATACCAAAATTAATAAATGCTTTTTCTATCTGGCGGTTAATACACTAGATTATCTTGACAAAATTTTCTCCGTACTAGGAAGGCAGTAGCCTGAAATGTAATATCTCAATTGCAAAATTTTTCTAAGTCAATAAATCGAGAAAAATAAAATTTTCTATGTTCGAAAATGACTCTAAATTCGTAGATTCGTGGACTGCTCCCACGAATTACGTACCAAGATGTCCCAGTGGACAGACCGAAGTTAATACTCAAAATTCGACACGTCTGACAGGCTTGTCAGGCCGGACCGAAGTGCCTCTACTCGTGTTCTGATTTACCATTACGGCTCGGTTTTCGCACTATTTTTCGATGCGCGTAGTTACATTTCTTCAAATTTAAAGAGAGGGGACTGACCCACGAACTCCTCAACTTCCCTACTTGGCGTATGAATACTATTTACTGCTTTTCTGTTCTTCTCTATCCGTGTTGATCCCCGTTTATTGGTATAAAGGATCACGCATGGTTATGTACATTTGTGTTTGTCTCCTTGACAGGAAATCTTCCTTAAATTATTTTACATTTTTGTGGTTAAGTTACGTGTGTTTTGTATAAACAATGTTAATCGTGTATTGTGTTGTTGTCCAAATGACTGTTGAATTTTGTTACTGTGACTCGAATGTGTGTGTGTGTTGATGCTTCTAAGTTAATTGAAATGAATGTGAACGGTAAGTCAGGTGACATCCGTGGTTTGAAATTAAATTCTATTGTCCTTATTTTCTTGAGCTTCTAAATTAATAATTAGATGATTTTTTAAATTGTTGAATACGTTACATTAGCCCCCTCAAATTTAGAAAGGCTATGAAATAACTTGCTAAATTTGCCTATTTTGGTGTATAGTCATTCGACAATTTGGTTTCTTAGTCTAGATTTGTATATTTGTATCGTAATGGTCTGTCGAGTTGCCTGTCCACCTTAACGTTCTGAAACAAAGAAGCAGAGTTAGTTAGCCCCCCCTTTTTCCATCTCGTTCCTCGTCTCGTCGTCTTGTCCAACTCCGTCGTATTCCTGTCCAGCTGATCTGATTCGGCATCGTTCTGTGTTTGTCTTGGTTTAGCAGTAGATAGGCTAGGGGGCTTCTGCGCCGCCCGAAAATTTCTAAGTCCCGAAATCGACCTACTGCGCATGCGCGAGGGTGGGAGATTTGAAATTGCGGTTCCCTGCGCGCGTGTCGGGGTGGGGATTTCAAAAGCAAGGACGATGAGTAATTTCCTGGAAGATATCGACGAATAACGGGATTCCGGACTAGTGACCTAAAAGTACCCAGCTTTCGCGCGTCAAAAATGTGTCTTACTGGATGACGTCGTCGTAGGTTGACAACGGGAACTCTCCGGCTGGAGAGTGGGGACATCCGTCGATGACCTCGCGTCATCGAGCGTCCGTCGGGTATCCTCGCTATGATTTACCCTGTCTTCGATCTGATCGATGATCTACCCTTTCTCCCATCTGATATCATCCTGTCGACGATCTGATTGCCCTTGTTCACTGTCTGTTAATAAGCTGTACGTAATGTAAGACCTCCACGATTCAACATGGAGAGATAGATTGAATAAATGATTAAATGAGAAAGTAGCAACGTATATCATATTTATTCGAAGTAACATTAATATTTCGAAAAACGCATTAAATCGATCGTATATCATATTTATTCGAAGTAACATTAATATTTAGAAAAATGCATTAAATCGATAGTAAAAACTAATCAATTAAGTATACAATAGTAAGTATCGTGATGAATGAGATAAAATAATTACTATCAATTTTTATTTGGTTTAATTATTATCCTTATTATTCATTATACATCAATTTTTATTTGGTTTGATTATCACCATGATTGTTTATTAAATTTTTAGTTTTTTAATTTTTATTGAGCTTCATTTTTTTCTCCATCTACTTGGCCGATCTAAAGAGAAAACAAAGAATGAATACAAATGAGTCAATATATAATATATATCTAGTTACGTAGGAATATTTTTTTCTGTATCCATATTCAAAAAACGTAATATGTTCCATTAGATTATTCTTACCTTTTTCTTTTTTTCTTTTTTTCTCTGAGGATTTCAGTAGGTTTGCTCAGCTCCTTAGGTTGAATCTCAGGTTGGATCTCAGGTTGAGTCTCTGCAGATTCAACCCTAGGTTCCACAAGGGTGGACTCTACTATAGATGCCATCGGTTCTACCAGCGGTTCTACCAGCGGTTCTACCGACATGTTAGGGACCATGGGAGGTACCTCTTGAATCAGTTCTCCGTGTGGATATCAGTGTACCCTTTCAGCTTCTAGGTACAGCTCAAATGTCTTCTGGCATCGATCGCACTTTTCCCAGATCATTTTGAGAATAGCCATTCCGCATTCCTCGCAGAACCACACGAAAGGGACGGTATTGTCGGTGCATAAAAAATGTTGTATATCAATCTCCCATGGTCCCTTCACACGAATCACACATGGATGGCAGTAGATTTTCGGAAGGATTTCCCCCGAAACTGTGCATTTCATGACAACGTAACAACGAGCCCTCGTATAGAAGGTCTCCCTCATTCGTATTTTCTGCTCTACCCAGGTGGCTGACGGTTGTACGTTCCAGATTCTCATGGCGTCAATGAGCATCTTCATCGCGTCAGTTAAAAATATATTGGGTAATAACGCTAAAACAAAGAACGTGAAACGGGTAACAAATAAACCAATTATATGTTATTCACAGAAACTTTTTTCACTTGATCACTCGAATAGACACAAAACTAACCTCGATCCATTTTTTTTGATTATTCAATAATTAAGCCTGCTCACAACGAAGACTTCAGTACGAATGAACTCTGTCAACCCTCGATGACCATATGCAGAGAAATAAATATATACTTCTCTATATACAATATCCTAGGATCTCATCTTACCCTAAACGGTCCACGCTCAGATAACGCCGCTGCAGTTTACACTTGGAAACTATACATAAACACAATAACGTATCGAGTCTAAACAAAAGAGGTTCAGAGAATAAAATGTATACTTTGTAACAACGTTTTCCACAAATGGAATGAAGTGAGGGTGACTCCACGTGTTACCCTACGGCGTAATCTCTGATTACCACAAACTAAGCTCAGACCAATAAATTAATACACTAAAACCGGAATTTGGGCGCCAGACATCCCAGGATGTCAATCAGAAAATAAAACACAATATATCAGACAATAATTAACGAGAATCAGAGATTTACGACGGGTGAGCTCGGCTAACACAGAATAAAGTAGTAATAATACGGTAGAGGGGATGGGTTTGCCAAATTAAACAATTAAACAAAGTAATATCCTTCAGTGGGTCTTATCCCATATATTACTTCAATAGCAAGCATTATTAAACAAGTTCAGTTAAGAAAGTTAGGTTCGAAATCAAATACTTAATCAATTCTCTAGGAAGTCGGGATAGAAGAGCCGACCAGCCAGTTAACAGAGCATATAACAGAATAGGTGTGTTCAGATTCGATATAATACAACTTTTATAAATTATGAACTTCCCATGCGGGAATGATTAATAAAGACCGGGTAGATTCCGCTGAATCTACCGGGAAAAAGACTCTAATAATAACGGGAAAATACAGATGGTCAAATTATTAGAATAGCGGGAAGACTGAATGTGAAATACACCAAAGAATAAAGAAAAAAAAGCTATTATCTAACTTACAGACTACGCTATCAACTACGTTCGGTACTCCGGGAGAATTCGCACAACAGATTGCATAAATAATCGGAAATTAAGAAAGACAAAAGCAGAAAAATAGCAGAAATGTTCAATAGATCAAGCAAATAAATAGCAGATAATACAAGCAATTAACACAGTGTAATCCAAGACCTAGTGAAAGTTATCCATGCGCAATCAATGCAGAAAATGAGAATATATCGGTAATTAATAGAGAAAATGACAGAAATTAGCAAGAAAGATACAGAAATCGCAGAGAAAGTATCCAAAAACCCAATCAGTCTCGAACCAGCTCGGAAATCGGGAATAAGAAATTAATACAGACGAAAAATAGAAACCAAATAGTATCGGAACACAGCCTAAAGGCTCGTGAGCCGCAAACAACCAAATAAGACACAATAACCTCGCGATTCGGAGCTAGTTCTCGGCTTTACAATAGAAAAGAAGACCTTACCTTATTACAGCAGAATAAACACACAAAACTGAAGCTACTACAATGAAAGCACTTAAATATAAGACTCGGTACCACAGCGTTGGTGTTCGGGACGGTAAGTTCGGGAGCACAGTTTCAATGATTACTTGTCAGGGCGACAGATGAACGCAGAAGAAGGCTCGGTGCGGTGCGGGTCACGCTTAAATAGGTGCGTCATAGGTGCAAAGCGAGAAGGATCAGTGAGGCTGTCGTGACGGACGTCGTGATCGTAGGATTGGTCAATTTGGGTCATGTGACCCCTCATGCGAATTTCGGGAATACTCGATGCTCTATCTTCGTCAAGTGTCGTAGTGCCGGCTCTGGACTAGCCTTTCAGCATACTGCGGACTCGTCGATTGCTCGTCTTGTACCACCCGTACATCGCCTGGTAGAAGCACAGCCCTTGGTCGTGATTCACTAGGAGTCAGCCTAACCAAGGTTTTAGGTGGCGTTTGGCCTCCAAACCCACGTTATTACTTGTGGAAGGTCACTCAGAACCTGCAGCACAAGCCTGTCTATCTCCAGGAACGCTGCGACGGAGCCGTGGCCGCGGCCCTCGGTAGCGGTAACGATGTCGGGATAGTCGGCGGTAGTCGTCTGGTTCAGCACCTGGCTGATAAGTCATCGGGACGGGAGGCTATAGTGTGTTACTTTTGTGTTTTCGCACAGCCCTATTCGACCGTCTTCTAGGCATCCAGAATTTGTGGACGGCTGGTGGTTCAACCCCAGGTTGATAAGTCGGCGTAGCGGGAGGTGATACATCGTGTATGACCCTGTTCGACCCCTACGTCGGCATCCATAATCGAAGGTCGGTAGTAGTTTTCCCATGGGTGACGCTAGCCCGTGGCACCCCCTGGTGCAGCACGGGGTTGCACGTCGCGGGATATTGGCTCAGGTGGTGATTAGCCGGTATAACCCAGTCCGATACTCCTCTCTCTCGCTCTCGCTCTCGTGTCCCGTGCTCTCGAGTCGTCGGTGGCTCCTTGTCCATCGGCGGATGATCTCGAGGCGTTGCGCGTCGTTACGCGTTACATAGTTCGTAGTAAACAAAGACATCGAGAAACGAAAGAAAAGAGGCCTATTATTACGATACTTAACCTAATGATCTGTTGGCTGTCTCTCCCCAGAGTTATCTGTCGCCCAAATCTCAGGATGTTAACAAAACCTGTGACGATTGCGGAATGCAACGTCACAACTTATCTGACATATATAATATCCAAGGATTCCCATCTAATTAAAACTTCTGTCAAAACAAACAACGTCGCTGCAGCTGAGGTTTGATGACATAAACATAATAATACATCGACTTCAACTGTTCCTAGTACAAAAGAAGATCAAAGAGTTTCATCGAAAGTGTTTGTCAACACCTCAAGCGAGAGTAAGAGCGTTTCTTGAAAAATGGTATAGCTAAATGGTATAGCTAAAGTGTAGTGCTAATAAGTAAAGTAGATGTATATTATTGAACGTTCGCAGGGACCACCAAGTCAGCGCTCCACATTAATTTACAGTTAGACTATTTGGAATAGAGAGTGACAGAGATTCATGCGTCAATCCTCTGTTGAAGCGTGAAACTATTACAATCGTGTATGACGAAACTGCAGTAATATGAGTTTGCTAACGCGGACCCCTTCGATTTCCAAAGAACCGTTAAGAGAAATGCATGCATATGATTCGAAGGATTATCAACGTATTAAACTCTACATAAGAGATTCATTTATCATTCATTTACCAGTCTTGATCTAACCTTTAAGAAGAGTGCATGAAAACTACTGCAGCTTGATACAATTTCTAATGTGAAATATAATAGGCACTATGTCTGTGGAAGAATGTGAAAAAACAGTTCAACTTGTGAAACGAGCTTATACTCTTTTAGCTAACAGTAAAATAAATTCTCACGAAGTAGGCAAGTGGATGAAATGTGTTACAAAGAGCATACGAATTCTGGGACAGCTGTTACGCAGGGAGGGTACTACTGTACCAGAGAAGCAGAAGTATCTCGCTACACTTGGACAATTGAAGGGTGCAAATCTTCTTCTCAAAGATCTACTGGTAACGGGTAGTGGATTACGAAAGCGTAATATTCGGAGTGATAGAGTGAGATGGTGTGATTTAGAGTCAGCTTTCGAGAACCGGATTCGATCGGGGGTGAT
>JAEUYN010001830.1:0-127234 GCA_018257835.1 Euura lappo
ACCTCTTATCTGCATAAGAATGGAATCGTGACTGGTTTATTCGCTCTTCAAGCCGCCTCTGGGAATCACAAATTACGCTAGCTTGTTGCCAACGTAGTGATTCAACTTTTGGTCTAATGTTGTCTTGATTGAATTTAAAATGTGAAAGAAATTTCAAAGATTTATTGAACGTAACAACTAATTGACGAATTTATGTGTCAAAAATTTTGTACAATTATGTGAAAAATATTGTAAACCAGCTAATTTGAATAAAAATTTGAACCGTTACCTGTATTAATTATTTATGAAATGAATAGATGGGAAAACCTGAAAGATTTTTTCAATATCAAAAGTCATGAAATTTCAAGGAATAAGGAATAAGTATACGAAATAGATAATCAATTCAATAAAAGAGATCAAAGATCAATGAATCCATTTTTTTTTGAGACTGCGTTCCAATTTGAATTAGACGCCACATAGGCTTTGCGACATTCATGTACGAGGGATTCCGAAAGGAGCCGAAGTTTGAACGGATCGCCAGTGCTCGAACTATCCCCGAAAAGGTGTGACGTATCATTCTCACTGTCGACCAAGAACTATTTTGAATTGTTGGATTTTGTGCTTCTTCCTTCAATAAACACACGTCATACAATTGTGCATTTGTTACACGGAAAAATCAGATCTATAGAAAGTGTATTTCTTACCACCCACAAACTCCCAGATCCGAAAACGGCAGGCTATTAAAACATAGGCCTGCTCACAAACATTTTGGTCCTTCGAGCCGGATTCTGGAGAGCAAAGTGTTGGTGCAGTTTGTGTAAAGTTGCACATTTCTAAGACAGTGTGAAATACTGGACAGTGCAATTCGTTTCAGTGCAGTTTATCGCGAAAACCGCGTACTGTACAGCACGACAAAAGTATCCGCACACATACACACACCAGTCCTCGGCGGACGGTGTATTGCTAATAACACTACGCGTGTTTACATTACTTATACCCAAGAGGAAAATTCATAGTCGCTCAGTACCGACTAGTCTTCGTGCTTACCTAACGGTGAGTCTTCGCAAGTGTGTGCGGGTGGTCAAACCCTATTGCGATGCGCAAACGTGATGTTTAAAAAAAACCTTTGGTGAAATACAGTCCGGTCGTTACCGATAACCGATATAAACATGTCGGATGAGGTCGATGTCTCGAATCTCCTTCAACAACAAAAGACTTTAACCAAGTCAGTTCAAAAGACAGTGGATAATCTGAAGAAAAAGGGACAGGCTAATCTAACCCAGCCTGTGCTCAGTGGCCGGTTAGATGTTCTCAACCAAAATTGGAAATCGTTCATGACCAATCATGCTCTATTGGAAGAGTATGCGGAGGAAGAGGACAGATGTGATTCGTACTTTGTCCAAGACTCCTTGAGTGAAACCGAGGACGCCTACCTCGATGCTCTGGACTATATCAATCAGCGGCTGGCCAATCTCGTACCTGCAGTGCCAGCCAACAGCAGTACGACAGCCGCTAACGCCGCTTCTTCGGCATCGCCAGGGATAAGTACCGCTGAATTCACTCAAAGCCTTCCGAAAATTCAAATCCCGACGTTCTCAGGTGATTTCGCGGATTGGCAAAGCTTCCACGATCTATTCACTCATTCAGTCGCATCAAACCCTACGCTTTCTAATGTGCAAAAGCTCTATTACCTAAAAAATAGTTTAGCCGGCGAGGCTGCTCGCATGGTAAAGAATATCCAGATTACGGATGCAAACTACGCTAGCGCGTGGAAGTCTATAAAGGAACGCTACAACAATAAGCGAGCTATTGCCAACGCTCAATTTCAATCCTTCTTCAATTTGCCTATGGTCGGTTCAGACCTCCTTACTGGGTTGAAAACCTTGCGCGATGTCTCGTGCGAAATGCGTTCGGCTTTGGAAGCCTTAAAGTTTCCAGTCAGCAGCTGGGACTCATGGATGGTCCACTTTCTTGTGCAGCGCATGGATAAAAGTTCTCGTACTCAGTGGGAGATGACCTTGGGCGAGGATACTGAATATCCTACTTACGCAAGCTTTAATAAATTTTTACAAATCAAGATACGATCACTAGAAGTCGACAGTCTACCGCCCAATTCATCTGATACTGGTTCGAAATCTAAACCCAATCATAGTAGTAATAAGACTGTAAAAACTCACTATAGCCAAACGCAGTCTAACTGCTTAATGTGTCAAGCAAACCACCCGCTTTTTCTCTGCCAGGGTTTTAAGGATTTAACAGTAGCTCAACGCGAAAGTCTTCTGGTAGAGAAACAAGCTTGTAAAAATTGTTTGAGTAAAGGACACTCTGTCCCAGACTGTCGGAGTAAGTTTAGATGCAAAAAGTGTCATAGACGACACCATACTCTACTTCATAGGTTTTCGACTTCGAACCCCACGCATGCTTTGCAGGGCAACTCCACCGCTCCTAGCGTGGGCATCACTAATCAGTCAGCTACCTCTAGCTCAACTCTGCACCCCAACGCTCCGACCTTTCAGGTTAACTCACATTTAACCACGCCAAACGCGGTATCTAGTACGGTGGTTCTGCTTGCCACAGTATGCGTTCGGATCAAGTCACACACAGGTCAATATATAAATGTACATGCATTGCTCGACCAAGGGTCAGAGAGTACCTTTGTATCTGAATCCATAGTACAATCGTTAAGATTACCACGCGAACGTACCTTCGCTACTATTAGCGGATTAGGCGGTCTCTCGAATAATGCGGTCAAAAATGCTGTCTCATTCGCTCTCTCTCCGTGCAACGATTATGGCCCTGTGATTCCTGTTCGTGCACTCGTTCTTCAAAAAATAACGTCCTACAAGCCTCAAAGGCTAAAAAATCCTGAGCAATTTGAGCACCTACGAGGGCTTGAATTATCTACAGGATCCACTAACAATTCGGGTTCTATTGATTTACTTATCGGAGCCGACTATTACGGCTCTATTCTCAAAACCGGTTTACGTAACGGACCGCCGGGAACACCGACGGCACAGCTCACTGTCTTCGGCTGGATTATTTCCGGGCCTACAAGTGTCGGTAGCACTGTCACTAATTTACACGTACATCATTGCGAAACCGATGACATGCTTAACAAAACACTGCGCGATTTTTGGGAACTTGAGGAATGCCCTCAGATCACCCACTACAGTGAGGATGATCAAGCTTGTGAAGCTCACTTCATTGCTACACATACGCGTCAATACGGCAACGAAGGGAGGTACGTCGTGTGTATCCCTTTCAAGGACTCACCAGGTAATATCGGTAATTCCAAGCAAAGTGCCCTTGCCTCATTTTCTCGACTAGAAAAGAAGTTAGATGCTAATTGCGAGCTAAAAACCGCGTACAGCGAATTTCTAAATCAGTACGAAGCCCTCGGGCACATGAACGTCGCTGATGAGTCTACTCCTACGGATGAGAATCGCGTTTACCTACCTCATCACCCGGTACTCAAGGATAGTACGACTTCTCACGTTCGGGTTGTATTCAATGCGTCAGCAGCAACCAGCAATGGTACGACACTAAACGACTACATGTACACCGGTCCAAAGCTGCAAACTGACCTATCCGCTATTATTTTGAACTGGTGCTGTTATCGTTATGCCTATACGGCTGACATTGAAAAGATGTTTCGGCAGATATTAGTTAACCCTCGTGATCGCATATATCAGTGTATATTTTGGCGCTCGTCAGCCACGAATAGAATCGAAACATATGAGCTTGCTACAGTGACCTACGGCATGAAAGCCGCACCCTACCTCGCGATAAGGGTACTCCGACAATTGGCAACCGACGAGGGGCATCGGTACCCCTTGGCGGTGCCAATTGTTAATTCCAGTATTTACGTAGATGACGCGATGTTTGGTGCTGACACAATAGAGGAAGCGTTCGAAAAATGGGATCAAGTGACCGGCATGTGCGCTGCCGGTGGCTTTACATTGCGCAAGTGGGCTAGTAGCGAAGCCTGCCTATTAGAAGGTATACCTCGAGAGAATCATGGCCTAGCCATGGAATTTACGACTACAGACGAAGGGCTCAAGGTACTCGGAATCTGCTGGAGCCCGGCAGACGATACATTCCGAATCAAAATCACGCTTTCGGATGCTATCGCGTGGACCAAACGCGGAATTCTTTCGGCTACAGCGAAAATCTTTGACCCTCTCGGTTGGGCTACTCCGGTGGTAATTGTTGCAAAATTACTTTTACAAGCGCTATGGACTATTCGCTCTGGTTGGGATGACGTCATTCCTAGTGATCTCCATAGCAAATGGCTTCAATTCTATACTCAACTACCACAGCTTGAGCATCTACGAATCCCACGTTGGAACGGTCGAAATCGCTCGACTTCAATATGCGAGTTGCATGGGTTCTCTGACGCCTCGACTCTAGCCTACGCCGCGGTGGTGTACATACGAATCGTTTCGGAAACCGGGAGTATTTCAGTAGCCTTGTTAATGGGTAAATCTAAGGTAGCACCGATTAAAACAATCAGTGTTCCGCGTCTCGAACTTTGCGGGGCGGTACTACTTACTCGCTTGATGCAATTTGTTCAGAATACTTTGGAGCTACACTCTGTTCCTACCTTCTGTTGGACGGACTCTACCGTAACCTTGGGCTGGATCCGCAAATCCCCGTCAAATTGGAAAACCTTTGTTGCGAATCGGGTTTCCGACATACATACCAGACTTCCAACCGCTACTTGGAAGCACGTACCCACTGAAGACAACCCCGCCGATTGTGCTTCTCGTGGTGTAAATCCGGTCGATTTCATAGCTATGCCACTTTGGTTTCAAGGTCCAACCTGGCTTGGACAATCAGAGGCTCATTGGCCAGAGCAACGGCCCCTAAACGACGCGCATAGTCTCGAAAAGAAATCAACGACAGTTAACCATGTCACTAACCCCAAATCGTGGGAGCTTATAGAGCGGTATTCTTCCTGGGCTAAACTACTTCGAATTACCGCGTACATACTCCGTTTTATTCGTAAATTGAAAATCCGCCTCGGATACGATACCGGGAATTTGAGCATCGAATATAAGAGTTGTATTAATACCGACTACTTGCATGCTATCGAAATTAGACAAGCGGTACTCATTTGGGTAAATATAGCCCAGCGCGAAGCCTTTCCGAACGAGCTTAAAGCACTGAGTGCTTATAAGACTCTGGATCGAAGAAGTCCACTTCTTCAGTTGGACGCTTACTTGGACGAATTCGGTATAATTCGGCTTGGCGGGCGACTACGTCGTTCCGGTCTTCGCGTAGATCGACTTCACCCGGTAATTCTTCCCAAGCATCGAATCTCCCAGTTGATTATCGAACAGACGCATCGAAACACCCTGCATGGTGGGGTACAACTCACGCTAAGAGTACTCCGCGAGAATTATTGGATTATCGGAGCGCGTGGCCAAGTAAAAAATTGTGTGCATCGCTGCGTCACTTGTACTCGTTACCGAAAGCAAACAGGTCAACAGCTTCTTGCCGACCTACCTACCGTCCGAGTTACTGCCTCAATGCCGTTTTCTCATACAGGCGTAGACTACGCCGGCCCACTCTCGGTAAAAACGACGTCCGGCAGGGGACACAGGGCCCACAAGGCTTACATTGCCCTCTTTGTCTGTCTAAGCACTCGCGCGATTCATGTTGAATTGGTACATGACTGTTCCACAGCAGCATTTTTGGCCGCGTTTGAGAGATTCTCTGCGAGACGAGGGGTCCCATCAGATATGTATAGCGATAACGGGACAAATTTCCAAGGAGCAGAAAAGGAGTTACGCCTCACCTTTGAGAAAAGTACTCACTCCGATGAACTAAGAAACAAGCTAGCACAGGATGGGACTTCTTGGCATTTTATTCCTCCTGGCGCCCCCCACTTCGGTGGCTTGTGGGAGGCAGGAGTGAAGAGCGTAAAGTATCATTTGCGTCGGATTTTGCAAAACATTACACCAACTGCGGAGGAGCTAACCACGTTACTTTGCAAGATCGAATCATGCTTGAACTCACGCCCGATCGCGCCTCTGTGCGACGATCCTGATTTGTTTGACGCGTTGACTCCGGGTCACTTCTTGATCGGGAGATCCCTAAAAATCGTACCCGCTCCTTCGCTGTTGGACGTTCAAGAGAATCGTCTGTCCAGATGGCAGCTCATGCATAGGAAATTCGAGCAATTCTGGCGAATTTGGCAAGCCGATTATTTAAACTCTTTACAACAGCGATTCAAATGGCAGACTAGACAAGTCAACTTAAAAATCGGAGATCTTGTGTTAATTAAAAATAATTCGCTACCTCCCTCCAAGTGGGAATTGGGTCGGGTGACGGAGTGTCATCCCGGCAAAGATAACCTAGTCCGCGTAGTAACCGTCAAGACTGCACAATCTACATATAAGCGTCCGATAACGCAGCTTTGTAAATTACCCATTCAGGAAGCCGAAAGCAAGTCGAAAACCGATTCGGCTCGCGATCCGGAATGACCCAATTGCCACTTCGAGTATCGTAGAAATACTCCATTCAAAATTTTGTAATTGTTTATCATTTATTTTTTATCTGTACTTAAAGATCGTAGATTGTAAGGTCTACGACCGAAATTAGTTATAAGTCCAAAGGATATTGTTACTATATTGTTATTACTTATTACAATAGGCCTTTTCTATCAACCGTATCTTGTGGAATTATTTCGTGTCTAATGGTCGACACGAGACGGGCGATCTGTTTGAGACTGCGTTCCAATTTGAATTAGACGCCACATAGGCTTTGCGACATTCATGTACGAGGGATTCCGAAAGGAGCCGAAGTTTGAACGGATCGCCAGTGCTCGAACTATCCCCGAAAAGGTGTGACGTATCATTCTCACTGTCGACCAAGAACTATTTTGAATTGTTGGATTTTGTGCTTCTTCCTTCAATAAACACACGTCATACAATTGTGCATTTGTTACACGGAAAAATCAGATCTATAGAAAGTGTATTTCTTACCACCCACAAACTCCCAGATCCGAAAACGGCAGGCTATTAAAACATAGGCCTGCTCACAAACAATATTTTTCTTTTCTTTTCTTCCGGTTGGTTCGTAATTGTTTCATGCATTTGAATAAAAAATTTATTATCCCAACTCATCAATTCTAAATTCATTCATTCACCGCTGACACAGAAAAATAATGTTTTTTTCTGAACTATTTATTAAAAGAAATTTCTAGAATTTTTTGTATAATTTGGATAAAACGTGTTTGTAAAATTGTTTTCTTTCCTTTCTTTCAAATTTGATTCGACTCGTATACATCTGGATGTTTTTCAATGATTTGATTAAACTCTATCAGATTTGATGAAATTCGGTCAAATTCTATCGATTTCTACCAGAATTTTGTTCTCATCAAATCACACAGTGGCAATTTGAAAAAAAAAAGAAATGACTGAATCGTATCAAATTCGATCGGACTTCATAAAATAATTAAAAATTATTTGTATCGGACTTAAAATTTTATAAAATAACATTAAATTGAGGAACGTAACCTTGTATTGTTTTACATACTAGATTTATGGCACGCTTCGCGCGCTTTTTTTGATGAATGATTATTTTTTATTTCTGAGAATTATTCATTCAATTATTGTGTCATACTATTTTCGCAAGTTGAAGTTAGCATTCAAACATGCAAAAGATTAGGAGTTATTATAGTACCGATCACGTTCGAAGAAATCATCTTATTCAGGATGTGTACCATCGAATAGTTCTTCTAGATATTCTTCTCCGTGAGGACAACGTCTTCGAACTATAGTTTGTTCGACTGCACTTCTTCTCCTCTGAAATGTTTAGCACCACATTTAGTGCACGAAACATTCATTGACCTAATTAATGTACTTAATTTCTCGCAATTTGAAGCAAGAATCTCCGTACTTTGAACAATTGGTGTCGAATCTGTAAAATCATTTGTATCTTTGAAATTCTCAATCCTAATATTCACATTGTTTTGTGATTAATTTATAACACTATGTTGTTCTGTAACGAATCTTTCTTTTTACTCTTTGACGATATCGTTGTCGAGAAACTGTTTTTTATCCTCTTTTAGCAAGTCATATTTCTCCTATATTGTTCGCTGACTTTCAACATTGATGTTTGAACTTGTGACGTCATTTTTGGTCGAACGGCTTTTTTTCAAATCTTGCTGTGTGATATATTCGAAACAACTTGATTCGCCTCTTTTGATTGATTCCGTATCATTATTTTCGTTCATAGCAATACTGACTGGCGTTAAATCATATTGCTCACCGAAACGTTGATGACTTTCGGGAATACTGTTATTCGATAATAAGCGTAACGATTGTATTGAATCAACCAATACTAAGCAAGCTTTTCCGTCAAAACACGGTTTCGCGAAATTATCTCTCGAATGTGAATCAAATGTGATTATCAAGTTTTCGCATTGCTATAACAGATATTCTGTTCGTCGTTAGTATACCACACATAAAACTCGCGAATAAATGAACTAACGCGCCTTTCAAATTGGGCACACCAATCTCACGGTTATCGTCAAATCGATCCCGGGAAAAAATGGTTTAGATCTAATTCGCATCTCCGGAGATCTAATTTAGATCTAAGTAGATCTAAATTTTGGAAAATATTAGATCTACCTAGATTTGCCTAAATATCCGAGGATTTTCGTAGATCTACGTAGCTTCGATTTGATTTAATGTCTTGTTCGATTGCTCATGCTTGTTAGATCTCTCTATATCCACCCAGATATCGTTAGATCTACTTTAGATCTAGGTAGATCTGAGATGAGTAGATGGAATAATCGCAGCAAAACGTTGTTGCTCATTGAAGCCAAGTAGATCTACTCGGATCTGAGTAGTTCTGATACCGTATTTGGAAATATTTCAAGTCTCTCTGGACTGATTGGACCATCGGTATGCCAGAAACGCCCGTATTTTCCGAAAGCGCCTCAGCTCATCTAGTACGGTACAGGTTTGGTAATCCGAAGTTCGAGGGTTCAATTCCGATTTGTTCGATTTTCGCAATTTGTTCTTTAGAATATTTTTTCCTTACTGGTATTCACGATTTTTTATTCTATGATGATAGTGAGTACTTTTCCATCATAGTTATGCAATTAATGAATGTTTTTCCAATTCATTTCCGGAATTGACATTGACACAAAAATTAGATCTACGTAGATCTCATTAGATCTACCAAAATTCAGATCTACGTAGATCTAACCGATTTTTTCCCGGGTTTGTCATAGCAGATTCATTGTTTGTTGAGATAGGTTGGTAATTTACCGTTAAAAAATGGGTGAAGGAAAATTGAAATTTGTACCTGAGAAGGTTGTTCAAGAAGAACGTTTGCGAGTAGATATTGCACAAGAACATGATCAACAAAGCACTGAACTTAAGTGCACATGTGCAACATTCGATATCTAACTTTGCTTTTCGTTCTTGGCTATCGATGACGTTTTGGTTATTTCTATGGTCAAATTAAGGGGAAATGAAAGGTGGAATTTTTCAATCATCAGCGCCACCTATCGGAAGATGGCGCAACCACCCGGGCGCCATCTATCGGGAACCCTCCATCGGTATTGGAGTTTTTTCCGTCGATATTTCAGTTTTTTCGTCGGTATTACAGTTTTTTTTTTGTTGAAGTCGATAATATTTCGTCCTCTTTTTTTAAAATCGTATGTTTTCACACACCTATTCGAGGATTAGACTTGCAACATTCATAATAATATAGATTATCATGCAGTAGTCTTACTACTGGAGTTCGAGTATTTCTACTCTTTTTCGCTGTATCTCAACAGCTCGTGCAACACCAAAACTGATAATTGCTTTGCATTTATAATCAATTTCAATTACTTGAACCAGTTATAAATAATCGTTACATTTTCAGATTTGGTACAACTAGAATATCTCTATTCTTGATTGCTGTATTCAAACAGCCTAGGCTGTACCAAAAGTTAGAATTTTCCGATATTTACAAACCAATTATAAATAATCGTTACATTTCCAGATTTGGTACAACTAGAATATCTCTATTCTTTATTCCTGCATTCCAACAGCTCAGGCTGTACCAAAAGTTAGAATTTTCCGATATTTACAAACCATTTATAAATAATCGTTACATTTTCAGATTTGGTACAACTAGAATATCTCTATTCCTCATTGCTGTATTCCAACAGCTAGGCTGCACCAAAACTTAGAATTTTCCGATATTTACAATAAATTGCGATCACTTGAACCAATTATAAATAATCGTCACATTTTTTCAATCAAGTTAGAGAACTTGAAAGAGTTCTGCGTTTTACCACAGAATTTGCGAGTATCTCTACTCTTTGTCGCTGTATCTCTACAGCTGATGCAATACCAAAATTGATAATTGCCTTACATTTATGATAAATTTCAATCACTTGAACCAATTATAAAAAGTCGTCACGTTTTTCCAGTCAAGTTCAAGAACTTGAAAAAGATCTGCGTTTTACGACAGGAGTTGCGAGTATCTCTACTCTTTGTCGCTGTATCTCTACAGCTTGTGCAATACCAAAATTGATAATTGCCTTACATTTATGATAAATTTCAATCACTTGAACCAATTATAAAAATTTTTTTAATCAAGTTAGAGAACTTGAAATAGTTCTGTGTTTTACCACAGGAGTTGCGAGTATCTCTACTCTTTGTCGCTGTTTCTCTACAGCTGATGCAATACCAAAATTGATAATTGCCTTACATTTATGATAAATTTCAATCACTTGAACCAATTATAAAAAGTCGTCACATTTTTTCAATCAAGTTAGAGAACTTGAAAGAGATCTGCGTTTTACGACAGGAGTTGCGAGTATCTCTACTCTTTGTCGCTGTATCTCTACAGCTGATGCAATACCAAAATTGATAATTGCCTTACATTTATGATAAATTTCAATCACTTGAACCAATTATAAAAAGTCGTCACGTTTTTCCAGTCAAGTTCAAGAACTTGAAAGAGATCTGCGTTTTACGACAGGAGTTGCGAGTATCTCTACTCTCTCTCGCTGTATCTCTACAGCTGATGCAATACCAAAATTGATAATTGCCTTACATTTATGATAAATTTCAATCACTTGAACCAATTATAAAAAGTCGTCACATTTTTTTAATCAAGTTAGAGAACTTGAAAGAGTTCTGTGTTTTACCACAGAATTTGCGAGTATCTCTACTCTTTGTCGCTGTATCTCTACAGCTGATGCAATACCAAAATTGATAATTGCCTTACATTTATGATAAATTTCAATCACTTGAACCAATTATAAAAAGTCGTCACATTTTTTCAATCAAGTTAGAGAACTTGAAAGAGTTCTGTGTTTTACGACAGGAGTTGCGAGTATCTCTACTCTTTGTCGCTGTATCTCTACAGCTGATGCAATACCAAAATTGATAATTGCCTTACATTTATGATAAATTTCAATCACTTGAACCAATTATAAAAAGTCGTCACGTTTTTCCAGTCAAGTTCAAGAACTTGAAAGAGATCTGCGTTTTACGACAGGAGTTGCGAGTATCTCTACTCTTTGTCGCTGTATCTCTACAGCTGATGCAATACCAAAATTGATAATTGCCTTACATTTATGATAAATTTCAAACACTTGAACCAATTATAAAAAGTCGTCACGTTTTTCCAGTCAAGTTCAAGAACTTGAAAAAGATCTACGTTTTACGACAGGAGTTGCGAGTATCTCTACTCTTTGTCGCTGTATCTCTACAGCTTGTGCAATACCAAAATTGATAATTGCCTTACATTTATAACAAGTTTCAAGTACTCGAGCCACATTTAAATATTCGTAGTATTTCTACTACGTACGCAGTATCGAGTCTGCGATAGACATTTAGTATTTCTAATATATGTTCACGATTTCTCAAATTCAAAGACATTCATAAATATCCATAGCTTTCTGTAAAGTTACAGGACATAGCACGATGTCATTCATAATATTCGTACAGCTAGGGTTCGTTTTTCTTCAACCGCTATGTACAGCAGTCAACAACAGCCCCCACTACTCGTACGATATATTTTTATGGACATTCATCAGATTTTCGCTGTAAAGCTAGAGGATATGCTAAGAGAGCGATTGAAACAGTATTTATACAATATCGAAATTGTCCTTAGTACGTACACAGTTGAACATTTCAAACAACCCGTCAACTTTTACAAATTTCTTTGTTCGAAAAATCCACGAAATGTTTCCGTCAATTCTACAGATTCGATTGGTCTCGAACGTTTGTGAGACGAACCTGTTCATTATTTTGACAGTCAATATAACAGGAAAATTTCTACCGTCTACGTGAAAGTCACGTCGAATTTTATATAATCTACATTATATAATTGTTGAACAGTATTAAAATGTCCTGATTTGTGAGAATGCTCGTTCGACAGTTTTCCTCTTAGAAAATCGATTCACAAGTCTCAAAATTTCCTGCATGACGTCTAAATTTCGCTAGGAATTGAGAATCGTGCATGAGAAGAAAAGTTATCTGAGAACATTAGGTTTTTCCAGAGGGAAAGCACCAATATAATATTTACATACTGTTTTAACCACAATCATGATTTATCTTCATGAACGAAACATGAACAAGCATAGAAGAACGATGCAGTCCCTTTCGTGAATCCATTAGTTCTTCACTTTTGTGTAATAATAACTTACATACGAAACTTCATGAGAATTCCAAGTTGTCATCCAACAGAACGTTAGTGAAAATTTTAGTATTTCAATACTAAAATTGATAAAAAATTCGAAAATAAGTATGTCTTGTTCGATTTCAGAAATAATGCACCATCACTGCTATTCAAACGTTCGATTGCCCAAACAGACCATCTTTCTCATTCGTTTTCTCGTGCTCTCATCACGAGTTGCATCATCAAAATCTTCTCTCATTTTGAGGAATATCAGAAAAATAATATTTCATTATTGGATCATCAATCAAACGGTGATACAGGTATGCAAACTGCACTTATCAAATGTACTCTTGGGGATTAACTCAAGGAATTCTCATGGAATTAAGTCTAACTTTCCTGAAGAACCTCAAAAGTCCCTGAAGTCTCTAAGTTGTCGTATAAGTAACTTAATTCTCTAATCGTCGCTGTTTTTGGTGCTTTCGAGACCACCGATGATTGCCAGGATAGTAACTCTCGCTGCGCTCTGCATCTTAGGCATTCCTTTCCAAACCTCCCGTGCCTCTCGAAACACGTATCAGGGCATCGCCATGAGACTTTGGCACACTAGAAACTGAT
This sequence comes from Euura lappo, assembly GCA_018257835.1. NCBI lineage: Eukaryota > Metazoa > Arthropoda > Insecta > Hymenoptera > Tenthredinidae > Euura > Euura lappo. Next base: position 13,237 of record JAEUYN010001830.1, read on the forward strand.
GGATATGCTGCGGCATGGCAAGCAAAGTCGTCGTATGCGGAGTCAAGGTGGTACTCGTGCCGTGAGATCTGTAAAGTGAAATCAAGTTACAAAGAAATTCCAATATATTATTTGTTGTACACGAGAGCCAGTATCTGAGACATAATCCTAGAAATATCAAACAATTTACTATCGTTCCATCGGAAAAACTAAGCAGACAACGTTAAATTGAGAGGTGCGTCGATTCAGTCAACTCGGATATCGAAAAAGAGTAATAGTTTTCTTCGTTCGATGCTTTGATTTCCCTACCATGAATACCTTTGTTCATTTGGACAACATTCCAACACATACACTTGGCAATCCTATAGGACAAACGATTTCTACAATGGTTGTCGACATTGTTAAATAGAATTTGAAACAGCCTATGGACTTACTTTCTTCTACAGATATATACCGTGAGTAAACGAGGAAAAGCAACAGTCCGAAACCAACAGGGGCGCACGGTATGTCGACTATACATACAACTTGTTATACATTAACTTCTGTACTGACACACGATCTCGATAATACATCCATTGAAGAGGACATTGTCGTGCCATGGAAAGAGAAAACGAAGTTTTGGCCCTCTTTTTTTGTAACCTGACTCGACTCAATCGAAATAACTTTCAATTTACAACTATCGCTGGACTCGCTGGAGGGATACACCTTTGAATGGGTAAAAATTATTATGAAAAAATTTTTTTCTTTCGGGCAAATTGGAATGAAGGATTTTGTATTGCAAGAACAGCCCAAGATATTGATCTTTTTCCAACTTTTTACTGAGTTTTTCTAGTTTTTCTTCTTATTTTTTCAATATTTCCAACAAAAGTTGAATTCAACCGGTCGGTTACAAGGAATAACAATTCGATCAAATATTCACTGTGACAAGAATAAAATGTGTACAAAATTTGATTCAGAGTGTACATCTCAAAAACCATTAATCACTCACTCAAACAACCAATTTTCAACACATTTCATTATTCGCACAGTGAATATTTGATCGAATTATTACTCCTTGTAACGCACCGGTTGAATTCAATTTTTTTTTTTTCATACTTTCAGTCCAAAAATGGTAATGATACATCTTTGGGTGGATAAAAGTCGCGGTTTTAAAAAGAAGTTTGTTAAATGTAAAGAGTATCTGTGTTGAGAACATAGGTCTTACCGACTCTAGCTTTGGCTAGAGATAATCTTTCTCGTATTATGAACACTGCTCTCACTCAAGGACTGCCGCGGCTGCAAAGTCTGCATCCACTAGTGGGGAATATTTCCTGTAAGATCGACCGTCGAACACCTCATCATTCGTATTCGGTGAAGCTGATTCGTGTGATCTGCCGAATATGAAAACAAATAAATACCTGCGCAGATGAACTTGCCTGACCTAGCACATAGACTGCTTTGGCTCCGAATTCATAATTACCTGCTCAATCATATAAAATAGATGTGTCAAGAATGAGGATCGACAAACCTTGGTCAACGTCGATAACTCTCCACGTCTAAACCACGAGCACCAACCACATCGTATTTCACCTGACAGCTGGCCACCCTGACGACCGGCTCCGACCCTACCTGGGATTCTTTTGCTTCCTTCCTGGCGAATCCGTTCGTTTTTTGATCAACTGCGATTCCCATGTGCCCCGGAATCTGGATCAGCAGCACCCTGTTGTAGGCTGCGAGGCCCAGAAGAGCCAAGTTGGCCTTTTGTTGTTCCAGCGCCCTGAGGGCGCTTTTGCTATCGGACCACGTACAAGCGTGCTTATCCATGTGGTCTCTTTGGCAGTTTTCCACTGCGTAAGCCAGTCGCAGTCACCTCCGCCTGAAAGACCCTGCAGAACTTATCCAGAAGCACATACATATCTCCCTGCTGAAATCGCTGAGGCAAATCCTGGTCCGGTTCCCTTGTGCGTTTCAGAGCCGTTGGTATGCCAAACTAATTTCTGTCCCTCAAGGATCTCTCGCAGGCCTGCCCAGTCAGTCCGTCCAGCGAAAATCACCTTCTAGGCGCACTCAAAGCAGTAGTCAGCCTGCCGATGGTCCTGCGTCATCTGGTAATTTGGACTTGTTGTCGGGGCAGCCGAGTCTGCAGTGTTTCAAGCTCAGTCGTTTGCCAACACATTAGAGCCCTGTACATTATTCTCAGGCAAAGGCCCGACGTTGTATTGCACGTGCAATGTGTAACCCACAGAAGGGCGCCGACCCCTCCGCTGACACTTTCTAACTAGGGCCCCCAATTCAGTTCAGCATCTAGGATGACCCCCAAATGCTTTGCTCTGTCTAGTGGTTTCAGCTCCGTGCCCTAACGCTTGGAATCCTCCATCCCTCCAGCTTGCTTTTTCTTGTACAGCAAACCATCTCTGTTTTGTCCGGATGCTCTGCTGGCATCTCTGGCTCACACGACACTGGTCACATCATTCGCATAGCCCTGCGTGTATATCCCAGTTAATCTAAGATTTCCAGAGAATCCCAGGATATTGCAGGTGATTTTTTCAACGATTCCAGGTGTATCGAGATACGATTTATCTCTCGTAGACCACTCTTGTCAAAGGTTTTTCTCGGTCAGTTTCTTAGACACACGAACTTAATCGAAATGTACTTGACCAATTTTTTTTCTATTGCAATTTAATAATGGTTTCAAATTTGCAAGATCCAATAAATTGATCACTTTTCGAAACATTCCCTGAGTGAACTCAAAATTGCCTGGGAATTCCAAGACACTCCAGGAAATAAAAAATCCTTGAGATTTCCAGGACTTCCAGATTTTTGAAGAAAGTAGACACCCTGGTAAAGTCTTCTTTTGGGGTTGTCAATGGCCAGATGCCACAGTAGCGACGTGAGTACGCCTCACTGTGGGCGAACCACGGTCCACCACTACTTTCAGGGATTCCTCCCTGCGGGACACGCCGATGAGGCGACTGGGGAGCACGTTGCTCTATCACTTTCACCGTGGTGCAATAGAATGCCCCTTCGGTGTCGAAATTTTATGGAATTATATCATCAAGTTATGTATGCAAATAATTTCATACAATCTTATCAGGTCAAATTCGAGGCATAATTTTACCTGATCGTATCATATCTTTTTTCCCTGAAAACATAACAATTAATTGCCATGTTACAAGATTGCTACGAATTCACTCGCTGAAACGACCCAAGTCTCTTCGATTTTCAACCAGTGGGCAGGCGATGAAAAAATTCAAGATTGAGCATTCTTTCAATTCCTGAACATTGAGTGTGTAATAATCAGAAAGGGACTTGGGTGTTCAAAGGAATAAGTGATTCATGTACATATAATCAATACATGAAATATGATCCCTCAAATGAGTGAAAATTCTTTACTCTCTGTTTGTCATGAAAAGTTAGAAAACTGACCACAGCAATTGAGAAATCATGTAATGTGTGTTGAAATTAAAGGATTCATCACGCATTGATCTGGTATACTTCAGATTGCTGTGTTGCAAAGTTTTCATAATATTCATGCCATCAAGTTCTGAGGACTTGATACGTCCGTTACTTGTTATATTGATATAATTGATGAAATAACATTTGATAGTATTTTCTACTACTGCGTTCGACAGTATTTCTACTGTCTGTACAATACACAGGAATTACTGTGAGTGCGTAGTATTGCTACTACTACAGCAGTATTATTTCTAATACTTCTACTGTGTATCGCAGTATCAAGTTACAGGACTTGACACGTCCGTTACTCGTTATACTGATATAATTGATAAAATAATATTTGTAGTATTTCTACTACTGCGTTCGACAGTATTTCTACTGTCTGTACAATACACAGGAATTGCTGTGAGTGCGTAGTATTGCTACTACTACAGCAGTATTATTTCTAATACTTCTACTGTGTATCGCAGTATCAAGATACAGGACTTGATACGTCCGTTACTTGTTATACTGATATAATTGATAAAATAATATTTGTAGTATTTCTACTACTGTACAATACACAGGAATTACTGTGAGTGCGTAGTATTGCTACTACTACAGCAGTATTATTTCTAATACTTTTACTGTGTATCGCAGTATCTCTACTGCCTCCGCAACCACTCAAGCTGCTTTTACTAGATACATGGTTCGAAATTCAAACACTTTTTACTTGTCGCAAAAAGTCCAGAAAAACATCTCAGTATTCATATTTCTGCCTTGTACTTACAGGACTTGATACGATTGTAGCTAATTGAATAGTTTTTTAACCACTGTTCTTCGCAGTGTCTCAACTACACAATGACGTAATATTTGTATTCCGTTTAGAATTTTATTACCACTTACGGGTATTAATAATATATCTACTATCAAGTTGCCAAACACGACACAACCGTTACTAATACAGGGTTTCCACTAAGGATTAGAATCTTCAATTCATTACGAATTTCAGGTTTTTTCACGTATTTTTCAATATTTACATGTGTACGGTTTCTTATTCGTAGAACACTTTCCATTCTACGTTTGCGTACAACACACACACTGTAATTTTAAGAAAATACTTTTACTCCGGGAAACTGAAACTTCATGAATTCTCATTGACTTGACTGGACAAGTTTTCTCAAATGAATCTACGAATCAAATCTACCGAGCAACTACTACTACGAATCTAGTCCTACTTCCGATCCCTTCTGTCTTCTTCCGCCATGGTACGCTCCAGTTCTTTGTTCGCTATTTTTGGTCCATCTGAGACTACGAATGGTCGTCAGAACTGCTTGTCTTCTTACACGCTCCGTTCGGCACATCCTGTGCCTCTCGGAATACGCATTGAGGTATCATCAGTGTCGTCTGAGATTCGCCATGCGTCGGTAGTGTCATCTGTGAAGTGGAATCAATTCAGAAAGAAATTTTACAGTGTTATCAAATATACATGAAAGTAAGTACTTGAAATGTGTTTGTATAAAAATTCTGAACAAGTGATAACCCGACATGTCATCAAGAAGTGCATCGATTGAGTTCTTTGTCTGATTGAATCCGCTGTTTAAATTTTGGAACAATTGCATTTTATTTCATACTTTTCAAAGGCGACGGTAAAGGCCCTGACTCAACTCGATCGGAACAACTCTCAACTCACGACTGTCGTCGGGATCAAAAGTATTTAGGTTAATGACTTGGTTCTTACCGGATCTGGTGTTGGCTGCAGTTGGAGTCATTCCGTCGCTGAGAACACAGTGCTGGCTGAAGCAATGCAACGGCTACGAAGGTTGCATCCATCAGGACCATCGGAATATTTCTTGCGAGACGGATTATTCCATGCTCCGCACATCGTATTCGACAAAGCTGATTTTCGTTGTCTGAAGGATATGGAAACGAATGAATACCTGCATAGGAATGGACGGGTCGAGCCGAGCATGACGACTCTGCTTCGGCTTGACAATTTGAAAATTCTGAGTACGCACTCGCAAATGAAAAACACCAAACTCAGGCAAGTCGAAATTTCCAATGCTTATCAGGAAATAGAGAACGGGGTGTTCGGGTGATAAAATCAGCTCAAGGCGCTTCCTCTGTCGAAAATACGGTACCCATTTTCCCCGTAATTCCACGTAGCCGATATTTCGTCTCTACATTGACAATCAAAGGAGAAACAAATATTTTTAAGAACAATTAACTGCGTGTGGTTTTGCTCTGCTAAAATTTTTCGTAAAAAGTTGCGTCCCAAGACGCGCACATTCGAGCTAACCTCGAATTTGATGCACGACTCACTCGACACGATTTTACTCAGTGACGAAGTGTAAAATCATCTACGATGAGCACAGGATCGTCTGGGACGGCTCATTCAACAATACAAACATACATTATGATTAATTTAGGTTGATTAACTTACCGAAGTCATAGAAACACACGTTGTAATTACCGTTATCATACCGCCCACTCTACGTTCACAAACATGTTTCAACCGGCATGGCGTGATGGGAGCGTACGTTAGACGCTACTAAAATGGACGCTACGAGACTTTGACCCGATGCGCGGGAAGCAGTGGGTGTATTCAAACAAGCAAATGAACACTGCTATAAACTAAAGTTCATTTCTATTCGTGATACGGATATTGCAAATTCGGATCCAATGTGGAATGGTTTATGTAAATATCGTGCATGAATTGACAGAATTCGATCGAATTTCATTGAATGTGTTAGAATTTTTAATCAGTCATACCAAAAACTATTTATTCAAGGGGAGTTACAAGAGAGATACGAATACACAGACTGAAACGATCCAAGTAACTTTTATTTCATTTAGTGGTCAGGTGGTGAAGAATTTTCAAAGATCAATCCTCTTCTTCGATTTTATTCGAAAATTAAATTAAATTAAATTAAATTTTCAAACACCGAGTAGAAATCAAAAGATTTGGTATACCCACTCTCTATGATTTGATTCTATAGTTTTTGTGTACTTTTGTATCAGTAAGGTGATCCAAGTATCAACGTAGATCCTCGTTTGGATCCTGAGGATCTGAGCAATATTTTGACAGTCGCAACGCGTTGAAATCAATCACTTCCGTTACAATGTTCTACCTGAGGACTACTTATAGGTCTAGCGGTTCAAGAGATATGAGTCCGGACGGACATGAATCTTGAAAAAAGCACATTATTGCGTACTGTACGGACCATAATTATCTAACTGACATTATTATTGCCTTCGTAGAGAGAGTTAACCGTGAGCTTTTAGAAAATCACCTGCGGACCTTCCTAGTCCCTATGGTTTGTCAGATATTGCTCCGGAAGAAACTTTGAATCTTGAAAATCCCAGAAATACCTATCGTTGACGTTAAAAGTGAGGGCTTTTTCACTCTGTGCTGACAGAGCTTCTCGCTAGCTAACAAATGAGCACTTGACGACCCGGTTAGGTCATGCGGTTGAGGAGATATGGCTCCAGTCAGGAATCTTGTAGGATGGCAAACACACAAGGCTCCTCCCTGGTATATTTCATACACTTAGGGAGTGCCTAAAACCGATACCGTAGAAGCTTTCAAAATTGTCAAGATCACTAAAATATCTCTATTCAATTCAAGAAAATCTTCTAAAGACTAAAACTTGCGAGAAAACTTGTTTGTGATTATTTTGAAAACGATTTAAAAGAATGTGAAATTGACTCCGCGTCCTCAAAAAAAACTTCATGAAGTCACTTAGTAATTTGATGACTTGAAATCTGCCCTATTGTCTCAACGATACTTTAAATTCTCCCGATAATTTCATTTTCTTTTTCCCTCTATCAAAGAGTTTCAAAACATTTTGGATCCTTTGGCTCATTTCTAACAGATGAAGAAAAAAATTTGATAAAAACGAAATGTCGACAAGATGTTGCGAATTGTTCCATGTATTTCAGTTCAGTTAGTAGTCATGTGATGAAGAAGCTTCAAGATCAATCCTTTATTCTCAATTCTCAAACTGCGAGTAGAAATCAAAGAGATTCATATTCTATTGTAGGAGTGTGAGAGTGAAAAAACACCAGGCACAAAAGAATGATTACGTAGCATAATTATGTTTTTTATTGTTATTATTGATATGAGTATCATTTACGATATTTTTGTGTTTTTTTTTTTTATATGTTACCAGGAATAGAGATTGGAAATAAGATATAGATCAGAGAACAGACGTAACTCGGAAAATAATAAAAGAATTACAATAGAATTTTCTGAGTTACATCTGTTCTGACGGCGAGTTACGTCTGTTCTCTTAGGACCTGTCGATATATACAGGGTGAATTTCTAATGACGATGCAGTCTGAAATAAGCTACAATCGAAAAACAAATTCTCAGTAGTTACTCTTTGACAGATTCTAGCCAATTACGGTATCCGTTAGAGGATTTGAGAAAAGGAAACATAAATATTACAAAGTTGAGAAACATACGATTCTTACGAGATTGCCTGTAACTTTTGTGATTATCATTTTCAACGAAAAAGAAAAAACACGACTTAATTATTTCGAGCTACTCTATATTATACGCATATAAAATTCGAAAAAAAATTTGATGCAAAATCCCAATTTCGTTGCATAATAAACGTTCAGTCTGTTTCACGAATAATTTTTCCAGTTTTTCTCTTCGCAGAAAGATATTCAAAAACGCAATTAAAAGTTGAAGCAACCAACTTTTCGGAAAAATTTGGCGCGACCGGGATCTGAAAAAACAGAAATCGTAGTTATTACGAACGATTTGAATTTTTACCGATTTTTTTGACAAAATTTTCCATTTTTCAAATCATGATAAAAGTATAACCGTACTTCTTATTCGACTTTGCGGATAATCCATTTTTTTCTATAATGGCATCATTTTTTTTCTGATTGTTTGTCCCGCCTACGTCATACCGCGGTTCTGACAGTGGAGATGCACGCTCCAACATGTTCACGAGCTCAGTTCAACGCGCTACGAAAGCTTTTGTAGCGAGCACGGTGAGCTACAGGGAGGGGATGTATACTCGCTCTTATGTCAGTCCGATTCACGAGCGTCTCGCACTTGCCTGATGGGATACATCATGCCCCCTCCATGTCTCCCTATATGGGCATAGACCATATTACCAGGGCAACAAACATCGGTCGCCATGAGATCCGCGCGCGAGACCACTGCGGTCGGTACGGGCCGTGTTCCGGTATCCTGGTGGGTCTACAATGGGGTACCAGCGTGTCGACGCGATGCGTACGTTCTGACGTCACCCATAAGATTTTACTAGGTGACGTCAGAAAGTACGCGTTGCATCGCCGCGCTGGTACCCCGTTGTAGACTTACCATCAACTCACCGAATAATAATTCTGATGTGGATTCTACGGAAAAAAAGTTTATCTATCGTTCCTCGTTCTAATGTCGCAATTGTTTCATTCCCAATCATCTCACGAACATAACCTCCTAGCTCCTCGAATTCGTTGTTTACTCTTTACTCGATCGTACTACCGAAACGTCGTGTAGGTCGTGCTTCTCTTGCGTCTATTATTAAATTCATACTATATAAAATAAAATAATGACAAAGGTTTACCAAAAAAGTTTCTCTGAATTATCCTCAACACTTCAGTAATTATCTACCGGTATTGACCTCCTGTCACACACAATTATCTAGGGAACTTGGAGACGGAGCACCTGACTCGTCATCCAATGCGATATTCGAAACTTTTCCATTATCTGACGACTATTTAATTAATAATAAATGAATATGGCTTGAGTCGTCACAGTGAGCAAACTCGTATACGTACTACGTCATGATCTCTGACATCAAGGCGAATTGCCTTGTGCTACTTTCTTTGAACATATAGCAAATAAGGACTTGATTTGAAGAGAATCCGAATTTCCAATATCCCTATACCGGATAAAAATAATCTATGTTGTCCATAGCAATGTTTGCACACGGAGTAATAATACGTATTTTTGAATACAACCACTGAATGCCGATCCAATCGTTCCCGCGCATAACATATGTCACAGCGTATGACGAGCGTTGCCGCCTGCTATGCGGTCTAAATTTGTTGGTTAGGGTTGCCCGTGAAGCGTGATAAGCATCATCGCAACGTGGGCGTACGTGACTATCGTAAGGTAATTAAACAATAATTGAGGATATTTTTACTCTTTTCAAGTGAGAAAGAACCACAGCTTTACCCAGCTTTAGCCAAAATAGAATGTATTTGGTACATGGCGTATTGCCGATAACTGTTGGTAAAAAAAGAAAAAAAAATTGATTATATTTCGTTGCATCTTTCAATGAGCCATCCAAGTCGCTCCTGCACTAATCTTACAATTAGATGATTGAATACTGTCGAGTCATACGAGATCATAAAAATGTTGAGTGAAGTAGAATAGCTCTCGGAGTCGTATACATGAACTTTGAGGTTAGGTTAACCCTTCAACAGTCACACTAGGTGAAATCAACCCATCGTTCGACTTTGGGCGTAAATATCCAATAGTCCCTTGCTTCCAACGGGACTTCCTTCAAATTTTAGTCGGAAATATGAAAAATCAACAAAGTCATGATTTTTTTTCAAGCAAAAACGTGTTTTTTTTTCCCTCATTTTTACCTCTTCATGAATTTCTAATTTCAAGTCGCAATTTTTTTCCTAAACGTCAATTCTTCGTATATGATTCAGAAGGTTCAAAGCATGTTCTGTACTTTTTTTAAATACTTCGGAGTGATAGTTTGCTCACAATAATTTTTTTTTTAACTGACTGGGTGGAATCTTTTTTCGACGCAATGCCTTACAAATAATTTCATATTCTGCACACGTTGTGGAGCAAAACCATGAATAATTTGTTGTTGTGAAATATTTGTTTCTTCGTTAATTGTCAATGTAGGAACGAAGTGCCTGTGACACTGAACTGCTCGTTACATTGGATCTGTATCTTGGCCAAAAGAAACGCCTCGCTGAGTCTGTAACCTGAATACACCCGACCTCTATTTCCTGGAAAGAATTGGGAATCACGACTTACCAGGGTGATTGCAGAAACAAATGATGCTCCGGGTCGAAGGTTTGCTGTTGTTCATTTTTTACGTGTCTTATCGCGCTCTATTCACACACGAAGTCAAAGTATGAGTCGCTCTGCTCGACAGAATCAGGTCATCATTATGCATGAATTTATTTATTTTCATGTTTTCCAGATCTCCAAAATCAGCTTCGCCATGTACGTGTTCGCCATGATACAAATCACGGAGCGACGCAACTCACATGGATAGTGTGGGCAGACTTCGGAGCTGTTGCCTTACTCCAGTTAGTACAGTGTTCCCAGCAACAGATAAAAAAAAACGAATCTCCAGCCAACGCTACACCTGGCAAGAACTATACGTTCAACGTAAACACTATCGTTCTTGACAATAACTGTGATTTGAAAATTGTTTCATTCGAGTCGAGTCAGGTAACTAAAAAAAAAAAACGAACACTAGCTTGTTCAACGTTTCAGTAGCGATTTGCCGTTGTTATTGAAAAGTAGAAGTCACCCTAGTGAAAAATGAATGATTAGTGATCAATACATGGACACGAGTCATTGATACATGCATCAAAGCAAGGGATAGATCCCGGTGACAAAATGGTAATCATGAGTGACTTTGCCGAATATTGACCAGCTCTAAAGAATGTAAATAGAGCCTGAGTTTACCAATAGGTACGTCATGTTTGTAAAAGTGTTGTTGATTTACTAACCGAAGAGATTGATGATTTAGAGCGTAGCGTTCAAGACGTATTCAAGATTATAAAAAACGAAAACACACATACAGGTAGATTCAGCTGAAATAGCAACTCATGAACAATTTTTCGATTCTTAGCCGTTGTAACGTGTTGGTGTAAGGTGCCTATGGATGACTACTGACGATAAATGTTGTAAATTTGAAATAAGCTATGTTCCTTCAGATGGGTAGATACGTTGAAACATCTAATATGAAAAATGTTGGTCTTTTTTCTCAGTTCACTCGATTCAATGGAAACACTCTCATTCATAATGATTATGTTACGGATACTTACGGATTCAATGGAAACACTCTCATTCATAATGATTATGTTACGAATACTTACTTGATTTCACTAAAAATAGTACAGACGAATGTCTTGATAACTCGTTCTCACTTCACATATTTCACTTTACAGATGACACTTATAGTGTAACACAACTATAGCTTTCATCGATGCACTCTCACAAGTATATCCATCAGTCTCCGGCGCGATAGGGTCATGGACGACCCTGATGATTCCTTGCTGCGTGTTGAAACAGGCACGGGATGTCTGATGAAAACACCTAAGAAGAAAAGAGCGTCGAAAGTTGCAACACCCGCGACCACAGCGCAAGAAACACCATGACATACTGGAGAAAAAGAAGACAAGCGGGATCAAGAAGAGGACTAGATTTACCACTTGAATAGATTTTCATTTGAAATTCTATTTATGTTGAAACTGTGGAGTTTCAACTTGATTGCGTACCACTTGCAACTATTGGACACCTTTCGAAAGCATTTGATCCTCTGATTCTATTTCCTTCATTAGCCCAAGCAACGTCGTGTATCTCATATACGGTCGTTCGGAATTTGTTTCGAGTATTTTACACGGTTAATTCGTATCAAAATCGGGATCAGACTTTGCTTAGTAATTATTCATATTCTTAAATCCCTTTTTTCAAAATTTATATCCCAGTAGGATGATGGAGAAAACAAAAAAGGAAACGAAAACGCAAAGAATAAGTTTTTAAGGGGACCAATACAGCTTGATCCAAAGAATTCTACAGACTCCAAAAATCATGAATATCTCAACCAAACTTGATTACACATAAAAAATTTCACTTCTTCAAAAATTACTCGCCATATGGTTTGGGGCATAAAGTTGATGCGATGATGTCTCTCGATGTCTCATTTTGTTTGGAGAGCAATTTCTCATTGTGTGAACGAGGGAAATTCAGGGAAAAAAATGTTTCGACCAAGTTATGTGCGAAAAAACTGACCAGATTTCCGCTAAATTTCGATAACTGACTATAACTTATCACAGGATTTTTGTATTCCTAATTTCCCTCGTTCACACAATGAATAATTTCTCTTCGAAGAAAATGAGGCGCCGAGAGATATAATCGGATGAACCATGTGCCTGAAACCTTGCAAGTGCTTTTTAAAAATGTGAACTAATGAACTTTGTTGAGATATAAATAATTTTTGTGGCATGTACAATTTTTTGAATCAAGCTGTACTGGTCCGATTCATTCTATGAAATACTCGTCACGAATTCTAAATCACCCTGACAATGTCAGATGGTATTTTTTTATGCCGCTTTGATTTAGAAATCTGTGAGAAGTGGCAACCAAAAGTCGTCCTCTGTGTACGCTTTCAAAAATAATCTTATAATCTATGATATAATAATCGAACTTTATCATCTTATTTTATAATCTTTTGGGATGGCAAAACTATAATTGTCGCATATTTATTTTTACGATTCGAGCTTGCATAATGTAAACTGTATGATCTATTTCACATCTTTTCGGTTTCGTTGAACATTTCTTGCAGCGCATACAAGTGCCAAGTTTTTTATGCATCGACAATATTATATCAATGATACTATCTAAGTATAAAGCAGGTACATTGCAATGAATAATGTAAGGTTTTGATGATTGGTGCTATCGCTCATTATTTCATTTCCAATTGAATCAATTATATGTTTGGAATTTGATTCCAGCTAACTTTCGTAAACTTTATAAATTTTATACTCGAAATCTGAATTCGAGTGAGTCTTTTATTGATAATACTGTAAGAGATCTAGATCTACCTGGCTATGGGACACTCTGTTGTTTCATCGTTACCTAGCAGTTAGCCAGTAGTTATTTATCGTTTGAAGCGGACAGACGTATCTGTTATTATTTGTAATTTGTCATTGAATAAACTTCTTTTGATATAATTATGTTCGTTTATTCAGAATCCCGACCATCTTACGACCATCTATCTGTACGGAACACTAAAAAATGGAATACTCCATAGATAGGATACTCTGAGTGAAGAGTAAGTAAACAATTACCAAAGCCGAGTACAGAATGTTTTTCAAGGATGAAAGTAATGTACCCGTACAAGCGTCATGTATTACAGCAAATTGCAAACTTGTGATGAATTTAATAAAGCTTTAAAAATGGACTCATTATATTTTCATTGTTTGTCCGTAATTTTTTTTTTTCAACAACAATAACTATTTTAGAAGAAAATTGCTGGAACAACAACCTTTCTACACATCGGTATGAATATCTGATTCCAGTTGGGTTTAATTTTTTTTCTGCGGTCAATGACATCATTATTATCAACTTTGAGTGATTTCAATCATCGTCACGAACAGAAATCATTATTCAGAAACTTGACGAATGATTATTGAAATATTCAATAAAACGACGAGTCGATAACCATTCGGCGTAAAAAGTATCATATTTTCATTCCGTAAAAGAAAATATCAAATTTTTCACAAGTGATGGATTTAAAAATTTGTATTCAACATCAAAATGAATAGGAATTAGGCAGCCCGGCTCATAACATCTCAGATTTGACGAAGCATACAAATTGTGTTGCTGCGCCACCTAGCAGCGCGCAGGGTACTATTCTTCACATTCTTCCCTACCCGAATACCTCGAGGTTTGGAATGTCATCGTGATATACATATAGCGTTACCTACAATTATTTGCAACCCACGAAACGCGGTTGTTTCTTGATAAATATCACGAGTATTGATGTCAATCACTGTAATACATTATCCCCGAGGGCGTATCAGAAGCCTTTTTCGTATATTCGAAAGGTAAACGCCAAAAACAATAATTTTTCAATTACAGAACAATGTTGATAAAAATCTGCGATTTTTTTTTTCGATTATCGAAAAACCGAGCTTGATACGCCCTTCGTGCACTTTTTTTGCGTCACTGATATCAATTTCACATCAATCGAATGTGTTTTGGCCGCTAACAGTGGGTTCGGAAATCCCAGGTGTGAAATGTCGCTGTCTCTCTCGCACTCATATCGAAGTCACGTGACTTTCGTTTCACCTTAATTCCTGTGGGTACGTGTCGACTCCTGTACAGGGATTTTATTCGTTTCTCCGAGGTATTTTTCAGATCATATCAGTTTCTATTATATTGTGTAACGAGTTGTAGATTCGAGTTTTTTTTTTTTTTTTTTTGCCTGTACCTGTGATTGAATTGATTGAATTTGTGATATTCCATCAAATCCTATAATATTTTTGCAGAGGGGTACCTCGACAATACACCGATTACTTGACGGGTAATTACTACCTCATATTTGTACGTCAAATTTGATCTTTGATGCGTAGTATCTGCTTGTGTTGACAAGACTTTTACCTCACAGAATTTAGGTGCGCAAGCAATATCCAACTGACTTTGCACGAATGAACGAAAAAGTTCAACATACAAGTCGACCTCGGTCCACGCAGACAGGTTGGTAAAAATTCATATTTTTTAACTCGGAAGGTAATTTATCGTTATTATAAATGAGTAGAAGAAAAACAGAATGTATACGTAATATGGTTCAGAAATAATGTGGTTGAAAGGTTAGAAATGAAATCTATCTATATCTATGAAGGAACAAGTGGCGTCAACGCCCAGCCCAAACCCCTTGACCTAGAAACTTGAAATTTGGGCAACATGTTCCCTTCCCTTCGTAAACACCCACTGAGAAGCAATTTTTCGAAATTCGCCCTACAAGGAGAATAAAAGGGTATCCATTATGAGGCCCGATGAGATTCAAGGGAATGAAAAGGTGTCTTGAATGAAAAAGATATACTTCGATCAGATTCGATTCAATTTCTTGAATGAAAAAGACATCTTCGATTCATCATACGACAATGTGCAGTAGGCAGATGAAAATATGATGTTGAAAAGAAGGGAAAGTAATTGTATTTCAGTTGGTTATTATGATTATTGGGTGCGACTTCTCCAGTGAAAATATAATTATAGCTGTAATAGATGTAATTAACTACACAATATGTAGTATTACCGACGTACAATATCATTCTTTGCTGAGAGACATTACAATAAAAAATCAATGACAAGTAAAATTTCCGGTTCTCTTCGATACCCTACCCTGCCCGGGCTCTTGCTGAATATCAAATGTCTTTTCATATGTTCACAAATTTAACGGTGAATAATGAACATTCGAATTTATTTAAAGATCGGGTTTCCTGCGAAGGACCAATTTCGTGATATCGGTTGGGAAAAATATGGCTTTTTGGGTTACCACAAAGTACTGACCGCCTCCCAAATCTGTACACGGTAGTCTTCAAATGCCATTCGGTGTAACGGATCGACAGGTGGTTCGATTAAAGCTGTCTGTTTCTATGTACGACCAAATTTCAGAATTCAATAGAAAAGGACACGAAGGATGTATGAAAATTTGGATTGTTGATCAATGATGTAAAATGATCAGATCATGAACTCTCGTATGGGGCGCGCGCGGAGCGCGCGTGTAGTATAAGCTAGTCTGGTAAAACATAAGCATATTCTTTTTATGACGCTATGATGAAATTTGATTCGAGTTTATATAAAACAATACAAAGTACGTGCCTCAATTTAGTGTGATTCTATAAAATTTCATTAATTTCTAATCATTTTTAATTATTTTATGAAGTCTGATCGAATTTGATAAGGTTCAGTCATTTTTCATCGAATCTGATAAGGAGTTTAATCAAATTATTGAAAAAAAAAACGAATGTATACGAGTCCAGTCAAATTTGAAAGAAAGGAAAGACAACAATTTTACAAACATGTTTTATCCAAATTATACAAAAAATTCTAGAAATTTCTTTTAATAAATAGTTTAGAAAAAAAACATTATTTTTCCATGTCTGTGAATGAATGAATTTAGAATCGATGAGTTGGGATAATACATTTTTTATTCAAATGCATGAAACAATTACGAACCAAACGGAAGTAAATTTCATTTCATTTCATTTCATTGATCTTAGATCTCTTTTATTGAATTGATTATCTATTTCGTATACCCTTATTCCTCAAAATTTTATGACTTTTGAGATTGAAAAAATCTTTCAGGTTTTCCATTTATTCAATTCATAAATAATTAATAATACAGGTAACGGTTCAAATTTTTATTCAAATTAGCTGGTTTACAATTTTTTTCACATAATTCTACAAAATTTTTGACACATAAATTGGTCAATTAGTTGTTACGTTCGATAAATCTTTTAAATTTCTTTCATATTTTAAATTCAATCAAGACAACGTTGCACCAGAACTTGAATTACTACGTTGGCATTAAGTTAGACGGATGTCTGTTTCCCAGAGGCGGCTTGAAGAGCGATTAAACCAGAAACGATTCCATTCTTATTAAGATAAGAGATTTCGCAGTACGCAGAGCGTGTGGACAACTCCGAGTTGCAGAGATTGAACCATCCCTTTGGCAGCAGCCGCGATCCGAGGTTTATACTTATTGAAGTTAGCGCGAGGTTTAGCCTTGAAAATCGCCTCCAATAGGATTTTAAGTTCTGTGTACATACCCGCCTGTCCAGTTAGTAATTCAAAAGTTGCTTGTGATCTGAGACGTGCAATCTCGTTTTTGGCTTTTTTTGGAATAACTGCGTTCCCTTTGAGCATCACTTTGAACAACCCATCAATAGCAGCCCGAGCTGCGATTTGCCCCGAAGCGATAAAGTTGGCGAGTTCAGCTTGTGACTCGGAATAATTCTCTGCGTCGCGAACTCCCGCAATTGTCAGCCAAGTAATTCCATTAAATCTCTTCAGTAGGCTTTCCAAACTCTCTACATTTCCTACAATGTCCAATTTCGTCTGGAAGATCGCAATCGCTTTCACAGTCGGCGGAATTCCAGCCAAAAGTGGATCCAACGAATTATCTGCCGTGGCGTCACCTCTTGCCTCCGCCTTTGTAGAGTTGAGAGGGAGTCCTTCTGTTTGAAAAAGATGTGTCATTCAGGATGGCAAGGATTTCATCTTCAATAAATTTAGCCCACTTTGCTAAGCCATCTTTTGGGCGAGTTTAATTTTTGCCGAACTTGCCCCGATCTTAGGCTTTGCTGCACAGGATGCTTTTTGCAGAGCAAGAGAGCTTCCTGCCGGAGTCGTAAGAAACAGAAGGAGACTTAATTTGTAGTCCATTTTGTTGTGATGTCTGCTTTTTCCCCGACTGTGGCTTGGCTTATATGTATACTCGAATGCACATCTGGAAACTCCGATACGGGGGCGTTATCGCTTTTTTATCTTGTAATAAAGGCTCAATGATGAGTTTTAAATTTTAATGCAATGTACACGAAGTATCGTGTCAGAAACATTCACCGAAGCATTAAAAACGGACTGTTTTGATGGTTCAAAAACGGTCACCAAAACATTTTATGACACGTTGATTATCGTTTTAATCTTCTTTGCATGAGCTTATCCCGATATTCGACGCCCAAAATCGTCTATACATTACTTATTCATGCCTCTCTCAATTTTTTTGAGTGATTATACATATTTTACATGAGGTATTACTTTCAGCTAATAGAAGTTACGCCATATGTTAGGGTGGCAATATTTTGACTTCAATTCTTCGATTTCAAGTCTCACCCCAAAAAATGATAGTTTTTACCGAGAAAACAAACCCCTCCAAAGATAAACGTAATTGGAAAATTTTTAGAGGTCGCTCCAGGGGGTCGAAAAATCGAGCTTTTACCTGAAAACCGGTTTTTCAACTTTTTTATTCCGGGCCTTTCACCCTCTCAATGTTTTCATTCTCCAATTTCATGAAGGTGTTCCAAATTTCACTGAAAAATATTTATGTTTAGAGGTGGCTCAATACCTACAAACAAAATTATTTTGACCAAATGTCAAAGATTGTTTTTCCAATAACTCCGACTCTCACCCTCTACATTCACTCATACTTGACATCTCTCAAAGCACACCAAATTTCAATGGAATCGATTCACATTTAGGGGTCGCTCAATCGATCTGAAAGAAATTTCTCGGATTTTGAATAATTTTCAACCACAGCGTCTATTTAACAATGAAACATCGATGATCAATGGTTTATTAATTATTTTTGGATCAACGTAATTTGATTAATCAAGGTTTGCGATGATAATCTCATATTAGTAGTCCAAATATAATATTAATGAATTAAAATATTATACCTTTTATTCTTTAATATTATACATATTTGGACTATTATTATTAGATTATCATTGCAAACCTTTATTAATTAACTTATGTTGATGGTTTTGAGGTGAAATTCTCACTTTTTTCAAGCTTTTTGTTTTTTTCTTTAATAGAAGCGGGACTTATTTCACTATAGATGGTTGCTGAAACATTTTCCTATGTCACACAAAAACTGATCGGGGGTATTAGATTCATAACCATAACCTCAAAGTTGTTTTCTCACACCCGGTCGCAAAATGCCACTTTTCATACCTCTTGAGCGGGCGCAAAACACATCTGTTCAGCCCTCGGGCGCAAAGTGCCGTTTTGCGCCCGCTCACTCGGTCTGAAAAGAGGCATTTTTGCAGACCAGGTGTTGAGAAAAAAATCGTGTGCATCACGTCGGGCACAAGGCTATTTTGGCGAGTGTGACCGCAGCATACTCGCCTTCGGCTCGTACTGCAAATTTGACACTCGAAAAATAGTTCTATGCGCCCTTGATACACAATGTATCGACATAGGATCTTGAAAATTGGTGTGCGGGTTGAGAAAATACAAGTATTTTTGTAAGATTCATTCGGATTTCAGCGAAATTGGAACTGATGAGACCAAAGCTGATTTTCATCTTTGCAAATGTTCGTGGTAGATCGTTGATGGAGCGCGGATATGTTTCTTGGTTCGAAACTACACGTACGAAATTTTTCAGATTTGTAGCAACGGCCCATGGGAAAAAAACTCAACTTAGTGAGTGAGCGTAGAAAGTGTTCTCGATTCGAACAATATAATAATCTTTATTTATACCCATAGCAATATTGGGCAATGGTGAAGTACATATGTCTAAATACAATAAAAAGAAAATTAAACTTACAACTAACTGATAGAATTAAAGAGGCAAGACTAACATAAGAAGAGAAAGTAAAGATTAGATAAAAATTTATAAATTGACCACAGAGTTTGAAAATTGAAAAAGTATATAGAGAGAGTGAACATAAAGAAAAAAACTGCAAACTAAATAAATAAACAAAGCAATACCAAAATAATAAAATAAATTTAAAAAACAACAATAAAATGTTCTGAATTCGGCCCGAATAATGCTCATCCTCGACTAACTCAAATTATTTCCTCGATTATTTCAATCTTTGAAAGTGTCAAATTTTAGAAGGATCCAAATCTTCAAATAATTCGAAGAGTTCGAAAATTACGAATAGTTCGAATAGTGCGGTTAGTTCGGAATGTTCGAGTTATTCGAAATCTCGAATTATTCAAAAATTCAAATTATTTGAAATCTCGAATTATTCAAAAATTCAAATTATTTGAAATCTCTAACTATTCGAAAATTCGAGTTAATCGGAAAATCGAATTATTCGAAATCTTGAACTAAATATACGATTCAATTCGATTCGAATACTATATTTGCACAGTTCTAAAAATAGTCCATTTTAATGCTAACGAAGACAAACCACGATAAAAGTTATGAGACAATCATCATCATTTCGAGAATCTGAGAATTCGAGAAATCGTCGGCCCGCGCGGAGCGCGGGCTTCGCATCGGCTAGTGTACTAAATTCGACACTCTGCCACAGCTCGAGCTGTGGAAATCGCCCGGGTTGGGCCCGTGACAAGAAGGTTCCTGACCGGGCGCTGGTTGGGTACTGGTTCTGCAATTTTTCCAAATTCTTGTATTCAAGTTTCTAGTCGAACATGACTATCCTTGTCATGTTGAGATCAGATTTGCCTTTTCATTTATTGTATTCCTGACTGATGACCTTTCTCAAGAGAAAAAAATCCAATATTTGTCATTTCATATCAGCTCTTCCAATGTTGAGTTGTTATCGTTCGGATGGTGCGTGTCTCTGCTCCTCGACTTACGCCAATATCAGCTGCACATGTGTTCGCTTTTAGTCGTGCCGGTAATCATTGCATTCGCTTCACCAAGCTGGTATTTTCTAGCCGTCGTGCCCGGTATTCCGCCTAGTGGTTCACGCTTAAATCTGTATTTTATCGCGAATCCTGTGCCTTTCTTGGGCTCATTTGCTATTCCTCTGACTTTGTTTTCGTCGATATTTGTGCGGTGTCGGGTATTGGACTGTGCCATGCGTGTTTGTGTGTAACCTATAGCCTGAACTGACTCTATACTCGTCTGCTCAAGTGTGTACCAGCTTAGTGTGGGCCTGATCCAGCCCTATACACTCGTCTGGCTTGAAGGTGTAATTATCTCGAAATTGACTGTATACACCTTTGGCTCGCAAACCGGTCTGGTATGCCTTTGCTTTGTAAGATTTGTGGGAGACCTGTCTCCGCGATCGACATCCAATGTACAGGTGGGTGTGAGGGCCTGTTTCACGCAAACTGTATCAAGGAACATGTAAAGCTGCCGCTCATCACTATTCAAGCTGACGCTTATAGGTATCTCTGCACGGATTGTCGACAGCCGGACCGCACAGATTCTGGACTCTTTTGTATTTTCTGAGCCTCCATCACAAGCTCCTATACCTAGCGCCTTGAGCTCCGTGTCACCCAGTCTATCTGTGGGTCCGGATCCGTTTCGAGGCCAGGGCTCGTCACATGTACCCACTTTAGCCGAAGTCCTAGCAGCTGTGGAATCTAACTCGCGAATCCTTATGGATGCCCAAGCCAAGCTAGCTGCAGATCTCAACGCTAAATTTGAAGCCCATATCGAGGACGTCAAGTCGAAATTTGATCAGCTGCTACTCTTACCTGCCAGAGTCCAAGATGTGGAGGCCAAAGTTGAATCACTGTCCGAAGCCTCGACAAACTTTTCTGCGGAGTTCGTCCCCAAGGTGAACACCCTCGCTTCGGAAAATGTTGCTCTCAAAGGAAACTTAGTGACTCTTGGGCAAACATGTGCGAGTTTGGCTGCTCGAAACGCCGAGCTCACCTCTAGACTTCAAAGTGTGGAGCGAAACGCACTTAGCCAAGATCTATTAATTTCGGGCGTCCCCGAGGTCGAAAACGAAAACCTCCTCACTGTGATGCACTCGCTTGCTGCCCTTCTTAATGTTGATCTCAGTGATACTGACATACGTGAAGTCTATCGGCGTAAGAGCACCAGAGCTAGCAATAAACCGCGTTCGGTTCTAGTTCGACTCCAGTCCACTGGGTGCAGAAATCGTATTCTCGCTGCGAAAAGAGCTAAGGGGTCCATCTACGCTGACGAACTTGGAATTCAGGGAGACCATGCTCACACTCCTGTATTTGTGAATGAACATCTATCGCCGAGCCTAGCCAACCTCCTGCAGAAGGTTCGAGTCAGCGCCAAAAGACTGGGATATTCCTACATCTGGGCAAGGGGTGGAGTCATTCACGTAAAACGGGACGTTTCCTCCGAGCTGATCATCATTCATTCGGAAGACGAGCTATCTAAATTAGCTGCTGATGTTCCACGTGCTAATGTCGCTGCTGCCCAGAGCTCTGACCCAGCTACCGAGGGCCCAAGTCGTCCAATTTGACCGTCCTTGCCTCCCTCGGATACCATCAGTTCCGCCCAGCCGATCGCCACCTCAGCAACCTCTTGTTTTTCGCCGCCGCAAAACCTCAAGATTGCGCACTTCAATGCCAACTCACTGTTGGGCCATATGGATGAAGTTCGATTATTTTTTGTGAATAGCAACTACCATATTATATCCGTATCTGAGACTTGGCTTCACCCTGCTATTCTTGATGAACTCGTGTCCATCCCTGATTTTTGTCTCATGAGAAACGATAGACTTGGTAAGCGGGGCGGTGGGGTTGCCTGTTTTGTCCATAAATCTCTAGAATGTAAACTTCTTGCGGCTTCTCCCTCTGCCTTTTCAAATTCTCCGGAGTTTATAATTATTGAGGTTAAGGCTAATTTAACTAAAATTTTGTTTTCTTCGATCTATCGTAGGCCCAAGGGTCTACTTTTGGATGGCTATCTTGAACTGCTTAGTGGGCTCAGTTATAGGTATAGGGATATTATTATTTGTGGTGACCTAAATTGTAATCTGAGCGGCAATAATTCAGAAGCCACCTACCTGCGCGACTTGATCTACTCTCACTCTTTTTCTCTCGTTCCGCATGGCAATACTTATCATACGTCTCACTCTGACTCGTGGCTAGATGTGGCGATTATTGACTCTCCTGATAAATTGATATCATTCGCCAAGTCTTTGGTTCCTTTTATTGCCGGTCACGACCTAATTGAATTTGAATTTAAGGTGGCTGTACCTATATTCCCTAGGAGCGTAATTACGCGGCGCGACTTTAGACGGTGCGATTCGTTAGCTCCTAGCAACTCTCTTGCAGAAAACCTATCTGAAGCGGCGCCGCTATTAGACGAGAATGTCGACGTTGCAGTCGAGGCTCTCTGTAGTGCTATTTCGGCTGCGCTGGACGTACATGCTCCTTTATCTACTAACTTAGTTGTTAAGTCCCCTGCTCGGTGGATGACGGCCGAAATCAAGAAGCGTATAAAATTGAGAAATCAGCTTTATACATTGGCGAAACGCTCAGGTTCGGCACAAATGTTTGCGAACTACCGTACATTACGCAAAGCTATCAAAGCTGAAATCAGGCTAGCCAAGAATAATTATGTCCAAGGACGCCTTATCAATCTCAGGTCCCCCACTAGTGTCTGGTCGGAGCTACGGCGCTTGGGTCTCATCAACGCACCTGCATCATCTCCTCTTCATCACTTCTCCGCTCATGAACTTAATCTTTATTATTCCTCTGTAACGAGCGTCCACCCTCCTTGCTCCTCTAGTGACCTTTCTTTGATCCTACAAAGCCAACCCCAAACTGTGGAGTCCCGCTTTTCATTCTCACCTGTTCAGATTGATCAAGTCTTACGTATCTCATCCATCTATGCCACAAAATCTCGTGGTCGCAGTCCTGACGGCGTACAACTCTACCACCTTAAAAATGTATTGCCGGCATTGGCTCCACAGCTTGCCCGGTTATTTGATAATTCCCTTCGATCGGGAGTGTTTCCAGCCGTCTGGAAGCAAGCCTTTATCGTTCCACTTAGCAAGGTAAATCCTCCACCTTCGACTGCTGATACCCGCCCGGTTGCCAATCTGTCTCACGCTTCTAAGGTGCTGGAGAGGCTAGTAGCTAACCAAGTTTCATCGTATCTTGAACGGAACTCGATCCTCGATTCCAGGCAGTCTGGGTTCAGGAAAAGTCACGGCACGCAGTCGGCTTTACTTAGGGTACTAGATGATGTGAAGAAGGCAGTTGATGATAAATGTATTACTGTTCTGCTGCTCTTCGACTTCAGTAAGGCTTTCGACAGTATCAACCATCGTTTATTGCTAGCTAAGCTGAAGTCGATTGGATTTGATGATGGTGCTATCAAATGGTTTCACTCCTACCTCACGGATAGGACCCAAGCTGTCCAGGATTTGTCGGGGGGCCACTCTGACTTCCTGCCAAACCTATCGGGTGTTCCCCAGGGTTCCGTTATTGGGCCTCTTCTCTTCCTTATATTTATTAATGATATTGGTTCCATCCTGCAGCACTCGAGCCATATGATTTTTGCGGACGACCTACAAATATATTTACATGCCTCACCTCAGGATATTTGCGATGCTGTTGCGAGGATAAATGTTGATGCGAATTCGGTCTCCGATTGGGCCACTCGAAATGGACTTTTGCTCAATGTCGGCAAGACTAAGGCCATAGTCCTCGGCAGCTCGGCCTATCTCTCTCAGTTATCCCGGTCAGTTGTTCCCCCCATCACTATCGATGGTCGAGCTGTGCCGTATGTGGACAATGTTCGAAATCTGGGTCTTTATATGTCTGCGAATTTATCCTGGAATAATCACGTGGCTCAGGTCTCTAGAAAGGTTTACGCGTCATTACATAGACTTAAACATCACAGCGAGCTTCTCTCGCCTCAGGTGAAAACCCTGTTGGTTACTGCCCTGATCCTTCCTCACATTGATTATTGCAGCCTGGTCTACGCTGATCTAACTGACTATCTAAATGCAAAGTTACAAAAACTCATGAATAGTGGGGTCAGGTTCATATTCAACTTGAGGAGGGATGCCCACATAACGCCGTACCGCGCTAGGCTTGGCTGGCTGACGGTCTCGGATCGACGTCTTTACTTTTTAGGGTCTGCGCTGTATCAGGTACTTGTTTCCTCTCTACCCAGTTACCTCCGTGAGCTTTTCATCGAACGTGATCCTACCACCCGTCAGTCCGCCAGACTTTCCCGGGCTGGGCGCTCGTCAGTGTTCCAGATTCCTTCGCACAGGACTTCTGTCTACCGAAACTCATTCGCGCTTTCGGCAATGTATCTCTGGGATAGCCTCCCTGCCACTGTCAAGTCTGCCTCTTCGTTGGAGGTCTTTAAAATCAGACTCCGAAATCATTTCCTTGCCGGAAGCGCGAGACCGTTTGCGAGCTAGTTGTAACCCAGATTGCGAACCCTCTCCAGGGTGCCTAGTTTCTAGTTCTCTTCTCGGCAGCTTAAGCTTAATAATAATTTCTAATTTAATTCCTATCTTATCTCAATCCCTCCATTTGTCTACCTATCTTATTCTAGTTTAATTTACGCTATTGTATTCTGTCCGGACTACTTTCGCTCTCTGCGCTAACTTTATTGTTTCTCTTTATTTGCTTTATTTCTGTCCGGACTACTCTTGCCTTCTGCGCTTACTTTATTGTTTCTTTTTATTTGCTCTATTCCAGTAGAAAATGCTCCCTCCGTTTTATTTTTAGTTTATTTTTAGTTTTATTTTTAGTCTTAGTTAGTTTATAATTGACCCATAGTTGATTGCTTTATTGTTATCTACATATTCTCTTGCTCTTCTTCGTTAACCCTAGTTTAGTTACCTTTAATAACCTACCAAACTACCATTATACTGTACGCTGCTTGTATTTCCTTCTATCTTATGTGCCTCATTGCTATGTATTGTATGTTATGTATGTATTGCTATGTATTGTATCTTTTGCCCTACGACCTTCTTGGTTAAGGCATAATAAACGTTTTTCAATCAATCAATCAATCAAAATTTGAATCCAATTTCTCGATTTTCTGTGAGTACACATGTTAACAACACATGTACAAAAATCGTCACTGAATCACACTGTTACAAAATTATAACATCATCTGGCCCGATTAACTCCCGTCCAGGTACTTCACTGGAAAACTTGTTCACAAATTCTGAATCACCATGTATAAGCTCGGTATGGGCATCAGTTTTATGATTTCTAATTTTCCGTCAAAAAAGCCAAGTTCGTATGATTGCTCACGGTTGACGATAGTTTTTTCGGTGTCCCATTGCACCTCGAAAGATATGTCTGTATGTAAATCAGTCACTAATGACATACAGACGAAAATGAGATTCTACCTAAAAGATCGTTTTGAAACCTAGTGAAATAAAATAAACTACCTTAACAAGTTCTGTAGTAATAAGGAATGATTGGATTCGGATGGATACCGGTCATTAGTCGATCACCGAAATTGAGCACTAATCGCCACGGTCAGAACTTGGACGTGTGACCCATCCCTAACTGTCGAGTGTATCGAACCCGTCTTAAATCAATTTTTTTTTCTTTTTACTTTTTTTTTTTTTTTGCCTACATTCCAATTAATTTACGCCTAGAACCACAGCTTAGCATAGGAAAGTCAGACAAGTTGATTTTGGCATAATTATCAAGGATTTTTCCTGGAAAAAGGGAAGCCTGGCCAGGTCATGGCCAGCCGTGCGTGACGATTCTGGTCGGGTCCTGGTCAGACGTCTCGACCAGCCCCCGACTAAAACCAGGGCTTCCCGGCTAGCCCCCGACCAGTTCCCCAGTTCGATTTCCACACGGATCTCCAATTCTAAGAAAAAAATAAATCATTCCCTTCCAAGCGTAGAGTGAATATGTCACTAAAAAAAAGTTCGGAGAGGCATTAACTTATAATGTATAGACGATTATGGGCGTCGAATAACGGGATGAGCTCGTGCAAAGGAGATTAAAACGATGATAAACGTGGCATAAGATGTTTTACTGACCGCTTTTAAACCATCAAAATAGTCAATTTTTAATGCTTCGGTGAACGTTTCTGACACGATACTTCGTGTACATTGCATTAAAATTTACAACTCATCAATATGCCTTTATTACAAAATAAAAGAGACGATAACGCCCACGTATCGGAGTTTCCGGAAGTGCATTCGAGTATGATGAGCTCGTGCAAAGGAGATTAAAACGATAATAAACGTGGCATAAAATGTTTTACTGACCGTTTTTAAACCATCAAAATAGTCCGTTTTTTATGCTTCGGTGAATGTTTCTGACACGATACTTCGTGTACATCGCATACACATTTATAACTCACCAATGTGCCTTTATTACATTACGATAAAAAAGACGATAACGCCCACGTATCGGAGTTTCCGGATGTGCATTCGAGTATGATGAGCTCGTGCAAAGGAGATTAAAACGATAATCAACGAGTCATAAAATGTTTTACTGACCGTTTTTAAACCATCAAAATAGTCCGTTTTTAATGCTTCGGTGAATGTTTCTGACACGATACTTCGTGTACATCGCATAAACATTTATAACTCACCAATGTGCCTTTATTACATTACGATAAAAAAGACGATAACGCCCACGTATCGGAGTTTCCGGATGTGCATTCGCGTATGATGAGCTCGTGCAAAGGAGATTAAATCGATAATAAACGTGGCATAAAATGTTTTACTGACCGTTTTTAAACCATCAAAATAGTCCGTTTTTAATGCTTCGGTGAATGTTTCTGACACCATACTTCGTGTACATTGCATTAAAATTTAAAACTCATCATTGAGCCTTTATTACAAGATAAAAGAGACGATAACGCCCACGTATCAGAGTTTCCGGAAGTGCATTCGAGTATGATGAGCTCGTGCAAAGGAGATTAAAACGATAATAAACGTGGCATGAAATGTTTTACTGACCGTTTTCAAACCACCAAAATAGTCCATTTTTAATGCTTCGGTGAATGTTTCTGACACGACACTTCGTGTACATTGCATTAAAACTTACAACTCATCAATATGCCTTTATTACAAGATAAAAGAGACGATAAGGCCCACGTATCGGAGTTTCCGGAAGTGCATTCGAGTATGATGAGCTCGTGCAAAGGAGATTAAAACGATAATAAACGTGGCATAAAATGTTTTACTGACCGTTTTTAAACCATCAAAATAGTCCGTTTTTAATGCTGCGGTGAATGTTTCTGACACGATACTTCATGTACATTGCATTAAAATTTAAAACTCATCATTGAGCTTTTATTACAAGATAAAAGAGACGATAACGCCCACGTATCAGAGTTTCCGGAAGTGCATTCGAGTATGATGAGCTCGTGCAAAGAAGATTAAAACGATAATAAACGTGGCATAAAATGTTTTACTGACCGTTTTTAAACCATCAAAATAGTCCGTTTTTAATGCTTCGGTGAATGTTTCTGACACGACACTTCGTGTACATTGCATTAAAACTTACAACTCATCAATATCCCTTTATTACAAGATAAAAGAGACGATAAGGCCCACGTATCGGAGTTTCCGAATGTGCATTCGAGTATATGTTGTGACGAGGACTTTTTATAAACGCGACTCAGGCCCGTGTCTGAGCGCAAGTCCTTCACTGGGAGAAAATCTGAGAAGAAAGCTCTATCAGCTGACTCACGGGGTCACAATTATCTCTACTCAAATTGGGTCGATCTCATCGACCCACAGGATAATCAATAATCAAATCAATCCGGTCGATACGGATCTGCCGTATCGACTCGACGGGTAAAGCAGGGGTTGTTTTGGGCGCCAGATGCCTTTCGCATCAATTCTCCTCGGAATCTGTAAATCCTATTCAAACAAAACAAAAGCGGCCGGCAGCAAAGTGTTTGGTAGAGGGGCGGGGAAACGTTACGGCAAGCCGTGGTGGAGGGGAGAAGTAGGGGTTGGCAGCAACAAACTCAGGTTTCAAGGCAAACAAAATAACTGGCAATTTGTTCAATAAAAGACTATGAATCTCCAAGGGAAATTCTGAAGAACAGAAAAAGCAGCAAAAAGCAAATAAACAATACAGCTCAAGGCTGAGGTCTCGGAACAATAAACAAGAGCAAGTTACTTCCCCGACAGGCCCGGGTTAACCAGTCAATGAAATTAACGAGCCTCAGGGATCATTCTTACAACTAAATTAACAAAAAAATAATCAAAAATAATAGTCAAAAAAACAATAATTTCAAATAACAAAAAAAAAATAATAATAATTAGTATCACCCTGGGTGATAATCCTCCCTCAAGGTTCGTGAAGCGAACTGGTATTCTAATAAACTATATTAACAAAAATAATAACAACGCTGACCGCTACAGGCCTCGCGCGGCTCTCGTGAGGCGAGACCGAGCTCCGGGAAGAAAGTAAACAAACAGACGCTACGCCGATTCCAAATTCAACGGTTCGAGAAGCGAACCGCCGACTTCCCAAATTCTCTTAATACTATCCCGCGAGGGATCAGAATACCAAAAAAATTAACAATAATTAATTAATACGCCACTAAGGCAATAATTCTCATAAAATATTTCCTCTAGAGGCAAATAATAAACCCTACAGGACTCTGGCGTGTCTGACTCTCCGCTAAGAGCCACGAGGCGACGACAAAGAAAAGATGGCGAATCACGCCACGAGGCAAACCCTCCGCAAGGAAAACCCAGTCAACACACCTGTCTATAAGAGTTCTTGTAAGAGCTCTTGCTCAAGACAGGAAAAAGAGTCTCATGATAGTGTTCTTTTCGAAGTCTTTTAGAAGTCAATATTCCGAAGTCGAAGTATAGATCTCTATATGAGGTCATTTATCAGAGCTCTTTCAACCAGATTCGTTATGAGGTCTAAAAGAAGTGCTGACTACACATGAACCTAACCTAACCATGTTCAACCTAACAAGTAACTTGACATACGTTTATGACGAATATTGAACTCACTCGGACACAAGTAATGTTTCGATATATAATATAGGTATAATGCGATACCTCTTAGATGTGTAAGAGTGGAATCGTGACTGGTTTATTCGCTCTTCAAGCCGCCTCTGGGAATCACAAATCGCGCTAACTTGTTGCCAACGTAGTGATTCAAGTTTTAGTGCAATGGTGTTCTGATTGAATTTGAAATATGAAAGGAATTTCAAAGATTATTGAACGTAACAACTACATAATTGACGAATTTAGGTGTAAAAAATTTTGTAGAATTATGTGAAAAATGTTTTGAACCAGCTACTTTGAATAAAAATTTGAACCGTTACTTGTATTGATTATTTATAAATTGAATAAATGGAAAACCTGAAAGATTTTTTAATTTTAACAGTCATGAAATTTCAAGGAATAATGGTATACGAAATAGATAATCAATTCAATAAAAGAGATTAGAGATCAATGAAAGTATATTTTTTATCTTTTCTTTTCTTCCATTTGGTTTCATATATTTTGTTAAAAAATGTATTATCCTAACTCATCGATTCTAAATTCATTCATTCACAGAAATAGAAAAATATATTTTTTTTTCTAAACTATTTATTAAAAGAAATTCCTAGAATTTTGTGTATAATTTGGGTAAAATGTCTTTGTAAAATTGTTGTCTTTCCTTTCTTTCAAATTTCATTGGACTCGTATACATCCGGTTTTTTTTCAATGAATTGATTAAACTCTATCAGATTTGTGAGGACGCCCTATTGTTGCACCACATTTAGTGCACGAAACATTCATTGACCCCGCATAATGTTGACCATTATTATCATAATTCGTTGTAGTTTTCTTTATGATTTGATACGTATGATTCGAATTTATTGCAGAAGATTTGTCACGTGATGTACCTAATTTCTGTCAATTTGAATCAAGAAAAGGCTCAATGTCATCTAACCTGTCCTTCTCTGTACTTTGAACGATTGGTGTCGAATCTGTAAAATCATTCTTCGTATCTTAAGTACGTACTGGTTCTCTGGTGCACTATTAGCTGTCTCTCTCTTTTCTTCCAGCCCAAACTTTGCTTTCTCTATCTCTTTCCCTAACGTTCCAGTCTCTTTTCTGCTCCTGCTCGCCGTTCCGTTCCTGATTCTCGCTGCCTCCTTTCGCTCTTTTGCTTCCAGTCCTCCTCCTCCATGCTCAGTTCCGCCTTTCTCCGCTTCGCTCCTCAATCCCACGTCCCTTTTCCTCCACTCTGCTTTTGCTGTTTTCTTCTCCTCCTTTTTTCTGGCTTCGTCGTCTTCTCTTGCCGATGCTTTCTCTTCATCTAGGCACTCAGCCAGCACTACCAGGTCCCGTCCATATTCACCCCATCTCCCTCCTCTACCTTCCTTCCTTGCTCCTTTCCTATCCACTCTTCTACCCTTCCGTTGTCTCCGTTTTCTTTTCTACTCACATCTCTCAATACCACATTCTTTACCTTTAATTTTTCGTTCCTCACGTCCTGTTGTCATTCTTTGCTTCTATCTCTCCTTTGCCTTTTTCCCCTGTTGCTTTAAAATCTTCTGTGGCACTGCACCTTCGACCTCCCCGAGTCGTTTGTCGAAGTCGACAACTATTCTGGACTCAATTACCAGCTCGATATCAAACTTTGTTTCGATTTCCATACAATTCTTGATCCACGAAAAATCCCGCTACTCTATCGACTGTATGCCCTAATTGGTTGCTCAAGTTTATAAACAAACATATGATTCAATGGGGGAGGATGCTTTTCACATAAATCGTTTGTACAGAAATCATTCCTACGTATTTCGCTTTTACAGTAGATAATTTCAGCAAAGTTCGAATCGACGGAGATCGTTTTTACAGAATTCATTCCTGGTAGTCCGTTTCTACAGAGTTTGTTTCTGAAAGTTCGGTTCTACAGGATGTGATTCTAAAAGTTCGATTCCATGTACAATCTGAGGTGTTCTGTCGCCCTAAAAAGATCCCTCCGTTCCAGGGTTTTTTGGCCTCGGAATATTTTTGCTGTGGATTTCTTGAACAGATGTTATTTTTGCGATGCGATGTTACAGGGTGGAGAACGATTTTCGCGCGCCTATTTTGTGGAAACGAAATTCCGGAACTGAACCAGAACGGAACTCTTTATTGAATCAATTTCTGTATGAACAACACCGCCTTAAATAATTTTGCAGAACTTTGCAGAAATAATATACGGTAAAAACGAACTCTGTAGAAACAAACTTTGTACAAACGATTTCTGCATAAACGATGTGCTCCCTTACTAACCGTGGCTCACTTTTTGACGTTCCTCTTTCACTTTGCACGAATCGGACAACTTTTTTTCACCTTATACCTACCTACGACGTTCTTCAATAGCTTGCAACGACATCGAAAGATCGATCGTCCACAGACGGCTTTTGACAATTGCTACGCTGCACAACCAAGCATCGAGCGAAATTCTTCTACAATAAAATATGATATGCGCATGATGATGTCAAACTATTCTTCCTCAATTCATTTGTTTTCGTGCCTCAATTTATAAACAAACATTACGATTTTATCCTAACCTTAGTGAGCCGACTGAAGTGAAGAAATTCGTTAGAATTAACCTTCTAATGAATTTCTTCACTTCACACAAATCGGTGAACCTCATACGACCCGGAGAACTCTCCGCACTTTCCACTGAAACATAATAAAACTATGAATATGTTGTATGCTGCTACGATGTACTAACCTTTAGTCACTTTTTTTTAATAATGTGCATGATTCGGTGAAATCGGATGATTTTTAATAAACTTGCACGAATCGTAAGGACTCGTAAACACGAATCGTTAAGCTTCAACGGGTTTTTCTTTCTCCGCAGACCTCCTGTCGGCAACGGAAGAGACAGCTTTTTACAGTTTGACAGTTTTCGACTGTTTTCAGGGCACACAACCGAGCATCGGGTCGCGAGCCAATCGGCACGTCGGAAAAGCGCTTACGACCGAAGTCGGCAAACCATATCTCGAACTTCGATAATACGATTCGATCCTCAAACGCGCTTTTTAATATTTTGATTCCTTAAAACTTCATGACTTTCAAAATTAAAAAATCTTTCAGGTTTTCCATTTATTCAATTTGTAAATAATTAATAATATAGGTAACGGTTCAAATTTTAATTCAAATTAGCTGGTTTACAATATTTTTCACATAATTCTCCAAAATTTTTGACACATAAATTCGTCAATCAGTTGTTAAGTTCAATGAATCTTTGAAATTTCTTTCATATTTTAAATTCAATCAAGACAACATTGGACCAAAAGTTGAATCACTACGTTGGCAACAAGTTAGAGGGATGTGCGATTTCCAGAGGCGGCTTGAAGAGCGAATAAACCAGTGACGATTCCTTTCTTATACAGCTAAGAGTGTTCGCAGTAAGCTGACCGTGTGGATAACTCCTGAGTGTTGGATTCGACGCATCCTTTCGTAAGCAGCCGCGATCTCAAATGAACACTTCTCGAGGTCAGCTTGAGTTTTAGCGTTGCATGCAAGCTTAGCAAGACCAGAAGCAGCTTCTGGTCTGACCCATGAAATCATATCTTTGGCGTCTTTCGGAATAACTGCGGTCCCGTTGAGTATCGGATTGAACAACCCGTCAATAACATCCTGAGCTGCGACTTGCTCCGAAGTGGATAAGTTTGTGAGTACATCTCGTGTTTCCATATAATTCTTAGCGTTGCGAACCGTCCTAATTGCCATCCAAATAATACCATGAAGCTTCTGCATTACGTTATTCAGATTATTTTTAGTAACTCGAACGTCCAATTTGGTCCGTAGGGTTGCAATCGCCTGCACAGTCGGTAGAATTCCACGCAAATACGCAGCCAACGACTTTTTTTCGGCGGCCTCCGCTCTTGACTCGGCCTCTTCAGAGTTGATAGAGAGTCAAAATTCAGAAATTCAAGTCAGAAAGTTGAAAATACTGGCAGATACGTCCTTCCGTTCTCAACGTGTCAAATAAAAGTCATACTGCACAAAGTTCATAAGATCGTATCAGCCACACAAATCGTTTTTTAACGGCACAGGCGTCGAAGAGTCACGCTTGACGACTGTTCTCGATCCGTAAAGTGTCACTTTATACCGCCAAGATCCAGGTTGCGGTATAAAGTCTTCCTTTGTGTCAATTTTTGACGAAGATAATAGAAGAATTCGCATGAG
Organism: Euura lappo; assembly: GCA_018257835.1. NCBI lineage: Eukaryota > Metazoa > Arthropoda > Insecta > Hymenoptera > Tenthredinidae > Euura > Euura lappo. Next base: position 46,939 of record JAEUYN010001830.1, read on the forward strand.
AAATGTAAAATGAGCAAAAAAAAAAAAAAATGTAAAAACTAAATAACTTTGTCATTTCTGGCAAGATGAAAAAGTTCCATGCTCATTTGATAGAGGCATAATTTATGAACAATTTGACACCTAAATGACCTGGATCGGTCCCACGGTGCTGCTGATTCCCTGCGAGAACCGATTAATTTTGTATTCTTCTATATATGGCGTAACTTCTATCAGCTGGAAGTAATACCTCATGTAAAATATGGATAATCAGTGTTAAACCCTCCTCGAACATCATGATTTTTCTTGTATTTTTTCCAACTCTCCAATTCGAAGAAAAGAAAAAATGATTCCCTCCCAAGCGTAGAGTGAATATGCCACTCAAAAAATTGGGAGACGCATTAACTAACGTAAAGTCGTAAAGGGATGAGCTCGTGCGAAGGAGATTAAAACGATAATCAATGTGTAATAAAATGTTTTACTGACCGTTTTTAAACCATCAAAATAGTCCGTTTTTAATGCATCTGACACGATACTTCATGTACATTGCATTAAAATTGAAAACTCATCAATATGCCTTTATTACAAGATAAAAAAGACGATAACGCCCCCGTATCGGAGTTTCCGGATATGCATTCGAGTATATAAGCTGAGCCACAGTCGGGAAAATGCAGACATTACAACAAAATGGATATCAAATTGAGTATCCTTCTGTTTATAACGACTTTGGCGGGAAGCTCTCCTGCCCAGGGAAATGGATCCTCCGCAGCAGAGACTAAGAACGGGGCAACTTTGGCAAAAATTCAACTCGCCGAAGACATGGCACTCACGAACTTGTCAAAGGTTGCTAAATCTATCAACGGTGAAATCCTCGCCATTCTGACCGACAAATCTAAAGGACTGTGTATCAACTCTAAAGAGGCTGAGTCAAGAGCGGAGGCTGCCGAAAAAGAGTCGTTGGCTTCGTATTTGGCTGGAATTCTACCGACTGTGCAGGCGATTGCAATCCTACAGACCAAATTGGATGTTCCAGCTACTGTAAATAATCTGAATTGCGTACTGCAGAAGCTTCATGGACTTATTTGGACGGCAATTAAGACGGTTCGCAACGCTGACAATTACGAGGACACACGAGCTGTACTCGCAAACTTGTCCGCTTCGGAGCAAGCTGCAGCTGAGGCTGTTATTGACGGGTTGTTTAATCCGATGCTCAACGGGACCACAGTTATTCCGGAAGAAGCCAAAGATGTAATTTCATGGGTCCAACCACAAGCAGCTTCTGAAATACGAGCTTCGGCGGCTGGTTCTTTGATACAAGTGAGTTCCCTATTGGAGGCGATTTTCAACGCTAAATCTCAAGCTGACTTCGAGGATCATTTATTTGATATCGCGGCTGCTTACGAAAGGACGCGTCAAAGTCTACACTTCGGAGTCATCCACACGGTCAGCTTACTGCGAAGCCTCTTAGCTGTGTAAGAATGGAATCGTCACTGGTTTATTCGCTCTTCGAGCCGTCTCTGGGAATCCCACATCCCTCTTACTTGTTGCCAACGTAGTGATTTAAGTTTTGGTCCAATGTTGTCTGGTGCCTATGGGGGGCGTCCGTTTATTACGTAAGACGATTTTTGCCTATTTTTGCCTTCCCCTCCCCTTCCCCCTCCAGTAAGAAATCGTAAATCTTGGGACCCCCCGTAAATCTTGTGTAAAATTCAATAAATGTCTAAGATATATTAAGTGTTCATCAAAATGTAATTCTGCAGCATCCACCCCAGCATTATTCATAATGTTATCGAGAAAACTTATAAAGAATCAGAGAGGGTAAGGTCACTTACAATAAGCGCATTCGAACATTGAGAAAAAACGTGGTTGAATTTACTGAATCAGCGGTTACGGGCAGGGTCCATTTTCGAATAGTCTCTACTGCTTATCGATATTGGAAAATGACTTGACGGCGCTGATGCTGATTTGGAACTCACATCATCGAATTAGCGTTACGTCATACTATTCCCAAGTAATCCAATCTCTATATTTATTTACCTATATTTGCGTCTATTCGTGTATTTATCTTCGATGTATCCATCTATTGAGAAGAGATCTGGGCAAAATGGGCACTTTAGATCAAAATGGAGCAACGCCTTTGTTCCCCTTAAGGACGCACATTGCCTACTCTCGCGGCAGGTCCATGCATAGGCTCCCACTATATCTAATTTCTACGATATTGCTAAAGATATCGCATCGTCTTTGACGCATTTTGAAGATCAAGGAAGGATCTATCTAATCAGAGCTCATGGCTGGCAACTGGGCAAATAAGAGTGATGAAATCGACGTCCGATATTTTACAAGTTACTATTTAGTGATTAGAGTTGATGAATTTTGGTAAATTTATGAATATATATCAATATATGGATCAGGTAATCTTGGGCAGAGTACTTAGGTATGTATGTTCTGTGTTCGGCACACGCATATCGAAGTTGTGAGGATGAAAAGAATATATATTACCAGCATAACTTGACACAAAATAAACATTTTCATGTAGAATAACAAATAACAAAACAACTTGAATTCTTTTCTTATTTCACTCTTTATATGACAGTCAATACCCAGGGCCAGAGAAGTAAGATTTAAAGTGGCACTTTGAACCCCTAAGAATGACCCTGGAAGATTCGTCATGAATTCCGAATCATTCTATATCAATGACATCTTTGATACGTCTCTTTCCGTGCCGTAAAGTGCCGTTTTAATGCCTGTGCCGTAAAAAATATTTATTAAGGAAAAGGCATTGAAAGTCACTTCAACGCCACTTGAGATGCACATGAACTTGCAGATAGGAACTGCTGTACAACGTAGTAAACTGCGGTTCAATCACTTTCAGTGTTTTGCGCGGAATTCTCTGGAATGCATAACTGATAACAAACAGGACATGGATCAAGGTTGTAGAATAATGTATTCTCGTGGCGTCCACTTGTACATTTGCTTCTTATGGAAACTGAGCCAAGATTCTGAGGTATGGAGTACTCCACCAAAACCATAGGGGGATCGCCGGCCCTGTCTGTATATTCTCATATTGAAACAACAAGCTGGTCTGGCCCACCGCTAAATAAATACACGATGCAATCTTCCCCGATTATTATTTACGAATGAAAAATATACTATTGGCCACCAAATGTGCACGAGGTGAAAATCGCGTTCCTCCCGTGTGGCATATACTTCTTTTTACCCGTCTTCGATGAAATGACCATATTCCATCGCCGCAACGCGGGCGGAAAGTAGTCATCAATTTTTGAACAGAGGGAAGAAAAAGTGAATAAGCGGGCAAAAAAGTCCACCATCCCGGCCCGGCAATCTCTTTTTTTGCCCGGAAATTTACTTTTCTTCCCTCTGGTCCGAAATTGATGACTTTCGACCCTTGTTCCAGGGGTGAAATATGGTCATTTTATCCCAGTCGGGTAAAAATCCACTACGTGTTAACGGCTGTTTCTCGTGGAATTTCGAGTCTCCTACTTGGTCTACAAGCAGTTAGGCTGCATTTACATGGGCCTGAATTCACCGGACCGGAACGGAATCGGAATCTAGGGAGCCTATCATAAAATAAATATCGAACTTCTCAGTCAAGTTCGTTCGATCTTCTAATTATTTTACGAAGTCCGATCGAATTTGATAAGATTCGGAATTTTTTTTTTCAAATTGCCACTGTGTGATTTGATGAGAAGAAAATCGTGGTAGAAATCGATAGAATTTGACCGACCCAATAAACACACAGTGGTTGATGTGTGGTATAATAAACGTATCTCGACACGTTAAGAAAACGTTGTCAATAAACGAGTTACATCGAATCTATGGGAAATACCCGTATATTATACCGTAAAGTTTTCGGTACGAAGTCCGCCTGTTATACCAATTTTTCGATACGCATTACTTATACGGGAAATATACGTGTATTATACCATCAATTTTTGATCACTGTCCGCGATAATATTTATTCTTAAAATGTCAACCAAATGTTGTTTTAAAATGTTGTTTGTGTTTTCAAAATTAAACACAAAATTGTAGAAACAATTTTTAATAAGTAATTAAAAAAAAAAAAAATTCTATGCCTGTGGGCTATTCCGCGTGAAGCGGATCCGTCACCTCTCAGATATTTTTTTAATTTTGCATGTCGATTGTGTAGGGGGAGTTAGATTTTTGTGCCGAAGCGCGATTTTGATAATGCAAAATTCGATTTTTTATTTGCAATAACAAATTAGAGCACTTTTTTTTCAAAAATTCGTAACCCCGCCAAAGATGAAGTTACATGCAATTTTTTTCTTTTGACTCACGCGGAAAGCTTCATAGAATTTAAAAAAAAATACAAATAAAAAAAACGATTGTTATCAATTGTTTGTGTGACTCTATCGTTCGTCTCTTTACATTATGATGGTGATTATATCGGACTATACGAACCAATTTTTATTCGTTATGCCTCTAACTGTGAAACGGCACTCAATTCGAGTGCATTCAAACCACAGAAAGGCCGAAAAAAACTGATTAACAGTTTTTTATTAAAATCTTTCGACATTGGACAAGGCGCCGCAGTACAGATGCGGAGGTCCCGGTTCGAACCCGGGCCGGGGAATTTTTACTCGAAAGATTTTTAATAAACTGTTAATCAGTTTTTTCGGCCTTTCTGTGGTCTGAATGCACTCGAATTGAGTGCCGTTTCACAGTTAGAGGCATAACGAATAAAAATTGGTTCGTATAGTCCGATATAATCACCATCATAAAAAAAAACAATTGTTACCAATTGTTTATTCAACTATTAATTTTCCAAAGATTTTTATAATACTGAGCAACACGAATAAAAAATTAAAAAAAAATTCTGACAATCTCAGTAATTCAAAATCAGGAATCAAGCAATCAGCAATCAATCGACGTACAGCCTGAAGTACTGAGTGATGCAGAAGTTTGGGATCAATTGAATGCTGAAACATTCTCTCTGGCAAAAAATCCATTGAGTAAAAAATCTTTGACGTCCACTGCTAAGAAGGATCCACCTCCATCGGGCACACTATTGAAACCTCAAAACCGCATTGAAAACCAGAACGTACCGAACAACCAAACTGAAGGTAAATCAAATTTCAACAATTTGAATACCAAAAAATCCATAACTCGTACCGAAACTTCCAAGATACATACCAAAAAGTACCAAAAACAAATAATGAAACAACTTTGGCTTGAAGAAAATGTACTGAAAAAGAGAATTTATTCCAATATCTACTTATATCAAATAATCAACACAATGCGAGTCGAGTAATCCATTCTAGTCGAACTGGATATCCACATGATCCAAAGAATTTGAAAACCTGCTTGAGAGTTTTCAATATAATTTTCTCTACCGTGGCTCAAGATCCAATCCGGACAATGTAAAATATCAAAACACAAATTTATTGCAACTTTTCTATTGTGATACCCATTAATATTTAGATCTGTATCATTTTATATCATTCCGATTTAGAAGCAGCTTTACATAAATATTTAGCGGAGATGGAACTGCGGTTCATGAAGAAAGTCGAGGGGTTGAAAAGAAGTATCCTCTACGACCTCAACCTGAAGGTTGATGAGTTGAAAGCGACTCTAACTTTTAACCATCCAGTGGAAAGCCGCAATATTACAAGGAACAGAGAAATACTAGGATTCCAACTTCCTATCACAAGCTTGGAAGAGTTCATTCGGTTCAACATGGAGCTAGAAAAAGAAGATAAGAAGAAGGCACTGGTAAAGTTTACGTTTGTGATGATATTATTCAGAAAATCAGTTGAGAAACGTATTAAAAGTGTTCGAAGTATGACAGTGAATTACCAAGTAGTTCATGTTTTCCATTTCTCAGAAAATATTCTCTCTGGCCTGTTTTCGAAAACGACCTCCTTTTTTCAAATCGTTATCTCAGATTCTGTTGCTTATTATACATAGCTGTGTTCTTTTCATTGCTTCATATCCCTCATCTCGTAATCTTTTGTATACAATCACGACGGGAAAAATAAAGTAGGTATCTCAAATTCGACTTGATAAATTCACTTACAAATGACACTTATGCTCATATTCCAATACTAGTGAGAAAAAGAATACTGTCATTTCCAGGTGCTACCTAGAGTAGCATCTTTGGTCATTTTTCTTTCAAAGGGTCACCAACGTAGCTAGATTCCAAGGAGGGAATATCTCGTTGAGTTCATGTCACAAGAGGTTCATGAAATAATTTTTACAGCATAGGTATGATAAAGTCACTTTGATACTAATGACACCTGTTTTCGTTCGGTAAAGTGGCGCTTTATACGTCTGTAGTTTAGCTTGATACATAGGTATAAGTCTTTACAACGTAGTCCTCCTCAACCTGTAAAGTCTTTACAAATCGAGGTCGGACTGCGCATGCGCAGTAGAGCCTTTCGAGCCGGCAGTCTACTCAGCAAGGGGGCGATGTGTCGTGGTAGATGCGGAGTTCGAAGTATGGACCTCAACAGACATCAAAGTGACCTTTTATACCTTTGTCATAAAAAATATTGTATTGGGCGCGCGCGTAAAATGACTGTTTGTGCGAGGTTATGTATACTCTCTGCTGCCTCGCCTTTGGCTCACCAAGCAAAACAGCGGCTCGTGCGAAAAGGTGCATACCGCATAATATAATATTTAATTAACCTGAATAATTGCAAAATGACTGAATTATAGACGAAGAACTGCATCATTAGATAACATTTGAAATAATGAGAATTGACTGAGAATCAACGAAATGAATTGAATAACTTTGAAATTAAATTGAGCTCAAACAAATCAACGTCAAATATATTAAAAATGAAAAAATGGAATTCAACAAAATTAGGTTGAAACACAAAAAATTAGTTAAATTTAATAAATTCATTGAAGTTTGAAGGAAAAAAAATTATTTGTAAGTTTCCAATACTAATTTGAATTAAGGTTATTTTCGAGGATCATTAAAAAAAATATTCAAAATGATTGTACAGTGAAACCTCTGAATAGGCTACCTCGAAGGCGGTTAGGGGAGTATAATTCTTGGAACTGACTTTCCCCCACCAACAGCTCGCTGGTACGCCTCGAGTCCGTCGCCGGCGTTACCTCTGAATAGAGACCCCGTGTCTGTGTTGTTTTTGACGTGATATACCCATGTAAATAAGTGACTCGAAGCGTTTCCCAATAGGTTCTCTATTCAGAGGTAAGCGTCCGAACGCTCGTAAACAGAGTGAGTGGGGGAAGCGCTCGAGCGAGGATTAGGGGAAGGTAGCCTATTCAGAGGGCGCCTATTCGGAGGTTTCACTGTATTAGGAAAATGAGGGTGAATGGAGAAAAAACAACCCAAATTAATCGACTTGAAATATAGGTATTCGAAATCTTGAAATCAATATTCAATTTCGTTGCAACCTGTTTCAGAAATCGCTAATGGAAATCCTCGTAGCTGGTACCAATAGCATATCCGATGACCTGGGAAAAATATTCTCTGCCACAATACACAAGGATGTGCAACTTCAATACTCGGCTGTGGGTAGAAAAATGAACGGTGTTGGGAAAAAAAATTTTAGTGAAACTAATTTTCACACACTGCTTCAAGGTATTCATGAAACTCAATTAGAAATATGCTGGTATCAGTTATAATACCGCACCGATCCTCATATCCAAGCTTAGCAGATTCCTGTCAGGAGCTACTGACAGGAATAATGGCAGACGGAACCGAGGGGTGGTGGACCATGTTCCAAGAGCAGCACAGGAGGCCGTTCCGGAAGCTGAGTCTCACGCTATCCCAGAGGCTGCTGTAAATAAAGTAGCGAGGCATGATGATGGCCCAGAGGTTGCCCTACAAGCTAGGCCTCACGCACGTCCGGAGGCTGCCCTAGAAGCTAGGCCTGACACTGGCCCAGAGGCTGTCCAGGAAGTTTGTGTTCATGCTAAGCCACAGGTTCAGGAACCAGAGGAAGTTTGGTCGCAGGCTGGCCTGAAAGTTGCTGAAGATGCTGAAATTGCTAGCTCAGACGATGACTCGAATGAATAACTGCTTGCAGTTCCTGAGCCTTAGAGTCTCTCTTATTCAGGTCAAAACGTCTTGGTCTCAAAGTCAGTATCCCATTTATTTCACTTGTTGAAGACATATTTTTCCACCGATATTCTGGAGCCCTGGAATCGAAAAATGCATCAACAGGGATTACATGGGTTTGAAAGTTTTAAGAAAGTACTTTTTTTTTTAATATAGTCAAAGTTATTTTATTCAAACTTTTGAGGATATGAAAGAGCAACGATGCAAAATTTGAACAATATTTTTGAAAACTTGGAGAATTCAGTCGTTGGTACCTGGTTTTTGGAGAACCCTTTAAAAAAGCGGTCGACATGATAACTCATTATCTGAAATTAAAACACAAACCTTATATTTTCTGTTAATGATCAATGAGTATAGCTGGTGATTGAACGTAGTATTTATTTTTCTTTTTTCACAACTCATTTTACCTGTACTGAAATCAGTCATGCTATATTTAGAAATGCCTCGGTGTCCGTTTCCTTCAAAGATTTTTTCTTCAACTACAGTAACCGAATAATCAATCCACTCTTCTTATGTACATTTTCGGATGGATTCCAGAATATCAATGAACAAAATTATGGACAGAATCTGCAATAATTACTTCTTACCTGTGTGCAAGTGAGCCATGCTTGCATTTCGACTGTACCTTGTTTTTATGTTCCTTTTCGTCACTTTTACGTTCACTCGTAGTAGACTAATGGTTATTATTATTCTTTTATGTAGACTAGTAGACTAATGGTTATTACTTCATTTTATTTTTAAATTCATTTCTTACCCAAACTGATAAGATTAAATCTATTAGGTTTTCTAGAGAAAAAAAAATTGTTCTAATGAACATGTGCCAATACTATTGTCTGTTTTAAGAAAAAAAAAAAAAATACTTACCTGTGTATAGTAACCACCGTAATCGTACTTTTACACTCATTGTACTGTATTGTCTAAATGTGATACAACTAGTCACACGTTCAGACTTGTGAGAAATATGTAAGAAGAATAATATATAATAATGAGAAGAATAAAATAAAGCACCTTGCATTTTTATTACTTTTTGTCGTGATCTATTCGAAGAAAAACCACCTACTGTAGATTGGAGTAGCCTACAATGCTGGCGACTAATGCGGGCCCAGTATTGTTGGCCAATACTGACTCATACTATTATATTATGCGAAAAAAAAGCGCTGACACCCCGGTACTGTTGAACAATGCTGGTCAAGCACTAATGAACAATGCTGGTCGAGCACTAATGAACAATGCTGGCCGAGCACTATTCAGCAATGCTGGTCGAGCACTAATGAACAATGCTGGGCGCGCACTGTTCAACAATGCTGGTCAAGTATGTTGAACCCTATTCTTTATTATCGTCATTCAGTAAAAAACCAGTACAAGGCCAGTAGTGTTGACCAATATTGGCCCAGTACTACTGGACGTACGCAGGTCCATTATTGTTGATCAGCGGATATTCCGGTACTGATGGCCAGTACATGCGCAGTACATTCGACTAATACTGGGCCGATATTATCATCCCAGATAAAAACCAGTATTGAGCCAATATTGGCGGCCAGTACATAGCCAGCTCTGGCAGTTACGGTAAGGGTACTGGACCAGTACTGGCTCGTTATTGATACCCTACTTGGGATTTCTTCTACTCACGAATGGGTATCCTTCGAAGTATACATCACGCAGTGAAGTAGGTGTTTCTTTTGCCATGATTCTACAGATTCGGAATACTTCGCCGTTGGATAGTTGTACTACGTTGTTCGGATGGCAGCTGGTTAAGGTTAAATCTTTGACCGTTATTTTTCATATCTCTCTCATGATAATTCCATGACATTCTGTCCATCTATCGGAACTTTTTGCGAATATGCATTCGCTTATTACAGGACGACGACGAATTAGCAGGTCTTCGTGTGATTCCTTTTCCTTCAACCTATTCACCACTTGAGCCAGCGGTTTATTCGGTGTTCGAATAAGTTTTTTCAATGGGCCTATCTTATTTTCGAAAGGGAATGCCGAAAAGTCACTCAGGCTAGCGTTCACTGAAAAAAATAGATAGCTGCAGTCACCATATTCTGCTGAGCCGCCGCATCCGAGATGGTTGTGCTCCGAATCCCAGTAGTATTGTGAGCCGCACTATTTTGGATAGGCGCGGCAAGTATCTATCAGTTAGCATACTGATGCTACCTATGCAATAGATAGGGCGTGCAAATATCCCGGTATTTTAGTAAACCAGATCCAATATTTTTAAATTCTCGCGATTTATTGAATATTCAAGTTATAAATCTGTAATAGTTCTATCAAAATTTGAAATAATTAATTGTAAATATCAATTATATTTACGAATAAAATTAAATATATTTTTTAAATAATTCAAATTAAATAATTCAAATTATATTATGTATATTATAAAAATTACATTTCAAAATAATAGTCGTAATTTAAAACAATTTGAAACGACTTTCAATCAATATGATTTTCGGGATATTGAAAAAAATTGCAACTTAAATTGACGCCCAACGGTATACAATGTATTTAAGGGCATGCTGGACTCAGATTTCCATATTTAAAAAATAATGAAGCCGGATATGAACGGGGGGGTGTTTAATGGGTTCCTTAGACGATTTGTAATCAAATTGGTAGCTGCATGAACGTGTATCTCACCAAAATCGAGTAAAATAAGGCTTTTTTGTTTCGCGAAGCGTGGGGACCGTCACTTGTTTTCACTGATATCACCGACTACGCATCACAAGGGTGGAAACGAACTATTGAGCGCCCTCAGGAATACATATAATTCCACTCACATATATCGCAAAACTTGTTCATTCCACTCAACGATGAAGACGAAAAATTGTTTCCAAAAAAAGACTGTAATTTTTCTCGGTATAAAGCACCGGCCGCGGCCATGTTGGATCGTTTCGCGTTGCGAGTCGGGCCGAGCAGCGCTTGCCAACCTTCGTCTCGCGGTCCTGCGTTTCACGAACCGCCGTTCCTTGCTCAGCGCTATGACAGCTGAGCGGGAATTCAAACGGAAATAATTCGGAATAATAATAGTTATAACAAATGTAAGGTATGTATAAGTTGTAAAAATTTGTAAATTAGTCTAATTGTAAGTAGTAATGTATTCGATGAAATTATGGAGACGGAAACCATGTAACCCCGAGGGGAACAATAAATAAACATACATAAACATATACATAAACATACATAATAATTATAATAATGCATTGTTATTATTATCATTATTATTATTATTATTATTATTATTATTATTATTATTATTATTATTATTATTATTATTATTATTATTATTATTATTATTATTCTCGGAAGCCCCCTGCCTTTCGAGGGGCGGGGGGACAGGTTGAGCCCCTACCGAGCGCGTCTCCGGGTGGCGGATAGGAGGGCGGCCAGGGAAGATCCAGACAACCGCCCGGGGGCCTGGGCAGCCAGTGCACCGGGACGGGAACTGGGGACAACCTGGTTAGTCGGTGGCTATAAAGGACCCGTCCGGCGTAAAAACCGGATTAGGGGACTGAAGGCCCCGGCCGCGGACCAGCTCCCTTATGCCGAGGTGGGAGCCATCGTGCCGAGGCTGAAAGGTACTGGGGTACAGTGCCGTAACGATGCCCTTGGGGTACCGGGCGACCCCCCATTGTAAGCAGCCTTACCCGGCTATGCGGGGCTCTGGCCGGGTGGACCGTTTACTTCCCTAGCTACTCGTGGGACCATTATGGACAGGGGACCCTGTGAGCGTCTGAGGAACTCTGACATGGTGGAAAGCGAGGTAACACACCTACAATCCTCAATCATACAAGCTTACGAGGCCTCGTGCCCCGCCAAGCAAAAGATTGACAGCACTAAGGTCCCGTGGTGGAGCGGGGATCTGGACAAACTCAGGTCCAGCTCCCGGAAACTCCTAAACAGAGCCCTTAAGACAAAACTTGCTCCTGACTGGGCAGCCTACAGAGCAGCGCAGAAGGAGTACAAGAAGCTGATCAACAAATACAAAACAGAGGCCTGGAGAGGATTCTGCGACGAGACCGAGGCTCTACCCCTAGTGGCCAGGCTCCGTAGAGTCTTCTCGGCTGGCCCTCCGACCAAGCTGGATGGACTCATACTGCCAAACGGCAGCATGACCGAAAGCCACTCAGACATCCTCTCCCACATGCTGGAGGTCCACTTCCCGGGGTCCGTACCTACAGATCTGGGACCGCCCGACAGCGCAGGCCCGAACAGGCGGGGTCCTGGGGACTGGGGCACAGCAGCAGAGATCGTTACGCACGACAGGATCAGTTGGGCTGTCAAATCCTTTGACAAGTTCAAGAGCCCTGGGGTGGACGGGATCTTCCCGGCCCTCCTCCAAGAGGGTGAGGCGATCCTGGTCGCAAGACTAAGCCACATCTTCAGGGCCTGCCTGGCGCTGCGGTACATACCCAAGAACTGGCGGGAGGTCAGGGTGGTCTTCATACCCAAACCGGGCAAGGGCTGCTACGACCGCGCTAAATCTTGGAGACCAATCAGCCTCATGTCGTTCCTACTAAAGACACTGGAACGACTTGTGGACAGATACATAAGAGATGGGGCACTGGTCGATCGACCGCTGTCCCAATCACAACACGCCTACCAAGCTGGCAAATCCACGGAAACGGCTCTTCACCACCTCGTACGCGAGATAGAGAAGCCGCTTCTCAGAAAAAAAGCAGCACTCTGCGTGTTCATGGACGTGGAGGGGGCGTTCGACAATACCTCCTTCGATGCGATCTGTGAGGCGGCTTCCAGGTTCGAAATCGACGCCACGGTTGTCGACTGGATCAGGGAGATGCTGCAAACCAGGGTCGTCACCGCCAGTCTCGGGGGCACCGAGGCCAGGGCTCTCGTCGGCAGGGGGTGCCCGCAGGGAGGTGTGCTATCACCCCTGCTGTGGACCCTAGTCGTAGACGGGCTCCTGGTGGAGCTCAACGGGATGGGCGTGACAACGGTGGGCTACGCTGACGACGTGGCTTTAATCGTCGCGGGCGACCACCTACCGACCATGAGAGGCAAGATGCAAAGAGCTCTTGTCCTCGTACAGAACTGGTGCACCGCTCAGGCGCTGAGAATCAATCCCAACAAGACTGAAATGGTGCTCTTCACTAAGAAACGCGACCTCGCGTTAGAGCCGGTGGAAATCTTTGGATCAAGGCTCTATCCACAGAGGTGCGATACCTAGGAGTCACCCTGGACACCAAATTAACTTGGAGAGCCCACATCGACAAGCAGGCACAGAAGGCCACGGCCACGTACTGGGCCTGCAGAAGGATGGTGGGCCAGACCTGGGGACTACAACCAAAGGTGGTTCGATGGCTATACACAGCCATCATGCTACCTCAACTATCCTACGCCTCCCTAGTGTGGTGGCCTGCCATGAGCAAGGTCACATTCCGGAGGACATACGACCGGATATACAGGATGGCGCTGCTTGGCATAACCGGGGCTCTCAGAACCACACCCGGACTTGCCATGGGAGCCCTGCTTAACCTGCCGCCACCACATATCACGATATTAGAGGAGGCCTGGAGGGCGGCACTACGCCTATGGTACCTGGGACTCTGGAGAAGAACGGGCGTGGGACACACGGTGGTACTCCGGGAGGTGGGGGTGCCCCTGGCTACCCTGGCTCAAGGGGGGGACCGGTGTCCCAACAGATACCTATTCGGCCGCAACTTCAAGGTGGCATACCCTGACAGAGAGTCCTGGGAAGCAGACCGGGACAGGATTCTCTCGCCACAAGGACTCGTCTGGTACACAGACGGCTCCAAAACGAACACTGGGACTGGGGCCGGCATCTGGTGTGAGGGACCCAGGGAGAGCACCTCGCTAGCCCTGGGGACCACGGCCACAGTCCTACAAGCTGAGGTGTTTGCCATAGAGGCCTGCGTCAGATCCATTCTGGCGAAGGGCCACAGTGGCAAGCACATCTACATCTGCAGCGACAGCCGCGCCGCACTCAGCTCCTTGGATGCCTGCGTCATAAAATCCGGGCTGGTGTGGGACTGCGTCGAACTTCTGACAAGGCTAGCGCGTGTGAACCGCGTCAAGCTGCTCTGGGTGCCGGGACACAGCGGCATCCGGGGCAACGAGCTAGCGCACAACTTGGCCAGGGAGGGAGCCTCCCGTAGAGAATGCGACGAGGGTTGCCTAACAGGCATAACTACAGGGCACATAAAATGCCTATCCAAGGAACGGGCGGAGGGTCGCTCCGTCGACCTCTGGACCAACACACCAGGCATGGCTCACACGAGGGCCCTCTTCCGAGGGCCATCCCACCAGTTGGGGTCCACGCTCACGAAGATGAACAGGACGGATTTGAGGACTATTATAGGACTCATCACCGGTCACTGGTACACAGGCAAGCACCTCGTACACCTGGGGCTCAGAGCAGGGTCCCTTTGCACGAGATGCGGGAAGGAGCAAGAGACTCCCCTTCACCTGATCGCGCGGTGCGACGGTCTCGTGGGCCCGCGGAGGCTGGCCCTGGGAACCGACTTCACCGGCGAGGAGAAAATAGAGGAGATGGGCGTGGGCAGGCTGCTTCGGTTCGCCAAACTGGCCGACCTCACGTCCTTCCCTACTACTTAGGGTGCCCATTAGGGCCCGGGCACAATGGTCCGTATGGACTGAGCGCCTGGTCACCCCAGATTAACAAAACAACAACATTATTATTATTATTATCATTATAATTACAATTTCCGAAATAATAATCATAACAATTATTATAATAATTATTATTATTATTATCATTGAAAAAAATTTACTCGAAAGTGGTGGGAATGAAAATGAAAACGTATGCGCCATTTTTTTTTTTTGTACTAACACTGAAATCCTGTGAAACGCACAGAATAATCAAAATTCCGATTCTTTTGAGAGATTTTCAAGTTTCAGCATAAAAAAAAACTAGATAAGGCAGAGGTGTAAAGTCGTATACGCCCTTTATTTTTATTTTTTTTTTATCTTGAAAATGTTGTGAAAATCGGAATTTCAATTCTTCTATGCGTTGCACAGGACAAGAGTATTTGTGAAAAAAATGGCGTACTACGACTATACGACTTTATACCGTTGCCCTGTCAATGTTTTTTTTTTTTTTTTAATTTTGAATTTTGAAAATTTCACATAAAGAACTCTGAAATCAGACTTTTTTATGCGTTTCACAGGATTTTAGAGTTTTTGTAGAAAAAGAAAAAGAAATGGCGCATAATTTTCATTTCCATTTACAAATTTCACCACTTTCGAGTAAATTTTTTGCAATGATAATAATAATAATTATCATATTGTTATTATCATAATAATAATAATTATCATATTGTTATTATCATAATAATAATAATTATTATCATAATATTATGATAATAATTGTTATTATTATTATTATTATTATTATTATCGTCGTCATCATCATTATCGTCGTCATCATCATCATCATCATCATCATCATCATCATCATCATCATCATCATCATCATCATCATCATCATCATCATCATCATCATCATCATCATCATTATTATTACGGAAAAAATTGAAATTCCGATTTTCACAACATTTTCAAGATAAAAAAAAATCGAATAATAAATGGCGTTTACGACTCTATACCTCTGCCTTGTCCAGTTTTTTTATGCTGAAACTTGAAAATCTCTCAAAAGAATCGGAATTTTGATTATTCTGTGCGTTTCATAGGATTTCAGTGTTGGTAGAAAAATAATGGCGCATACGTTTTCATTTTTATTCACAAATTTCACCACTTTCGAGTAAATTTTTTACAATGATAATAATAATAATTATCATATTGTTATTATCATAATAATAATAATTATCATAATATTATGGTCATCATTATCGTCGTCATCATCATCATCATCATCATCATCATTATTATTACGGAAAAAATTGAAATTCCGATTTTTACAACATTTTCAAGATAAAAAAAAATCGAATAATAAATGGCGTATACGACTTTACACCTCTGCCTTATCTAGTTTTATTTATGCTGAAACTTGAAAATCTCTCAGAAGAATCGGAATTTTGATTATTCTGTGCGTTTCACAGGATTTCAGTGTTAGTACAAAAAAAAAAAAATGGCGCATACGTTTTCATTTTCATTCACACCACTTTCGAGTAAATTTTTTTCAATGATAATAATAATAATTATTATTATAATAATTGTTATGATTATTATTTCGGAAATTGTAATTATAATGATAATAATAATAATAAATAATAATAATAATAATAATAATAATAATAATAATAATAATAATAATAATAATAATAATAATAATAATAATAATAATAATAATAATAATAATAATAATAATAATAATAATAATAATAATAATAATACTAATAAATAATAATAATAATAATAATAATAATAATAATAATAATAATAATAATAATAATAATAATAATAATAATAATAATAATAATAATAATAATAATAATAATAATAATAATAATTAAAAATAATAATAATAATAATAATAATAATAATAATAATAATAATAATAATAATAATAATAATAATAATAATAATAATAATAATAATAATAATAATAATACACAATAATAATAATAATAATAATAATAATAATAATAATAAATAATAATAATAATAATAATAATAATAATAATAATAATAATAATAATAATAATAATAATAATAATAATAATAATAATAATAATAATAATAATAATAATAATAATAATTAATAATAATAATAATAATAATAATAATAATAATAATAATAATAATAATAATAATAATAATAATAATAATAATAATAATAATATAATAATAATAATAATAATAATAATAATAATAATAATAATAATAATAATAATATTAATAATAAGACGTCAATAATAATAATAATAATAATAATAATAATAATAATAATAATAATAATAATAATAATAATAATAATAATAATAATAATAATAATAATAATAATAATAATAATAATAATAATAATAATAATAATAATAATAATAATAATAATAATAATAATAATAATAATAATAATAATAATAATAATAATAATAATAATAATAATAATAATAATAATAATAATAATAATAATAATAATAATAATAATAATAATAATAATAATAATAATAATAATAATAATAATAATAATAATAATAATAATAATAATAATAATAATAATAATAATAATAATAATAATAATAATAATAATAATAATAATAATAATAATAATAATAATAATAATAATAATAATAATAATAATAATAATAATAATAATAATAATAATAATAATAATAATAATAATAATAATAATAATAATAATAATAATAATAATAATAATAATAATAATAATAATAATAATAATAATAATAATAAATAATAATAATAATAATAATAATAATAATAATAATAATAATAATAATAATAATAATAATAATAATAATAATAATAATAATAATAATAATAATAATAATAATAATAATAATAATAATAATAATAATAATAATAATAATAATAATAATAATAATAATAATAATAATAATAATAATAATAATAATAATAATAATAATAATAATAATAATAATAATAATAATAATAATAATAATAATAATAATAATAATAATAATAATAATAATAATAATAATAATAATAATAATAATAATGATAATAATAACAATGCATTATTATAATTATTATGTATGTTTATGTATGTTTATGTATGTTTATTTATTGTTCCCCTCGGGGTTACATGGTTTCCGTCTCCATAACTTCATCGAATACATTACTACTTACAATTAGACTAATTTACAAATTTTTACAACTTATACATACCTTACATTTGTTATAACTATTATTATTCCGAATTATTTCCGTTTGAATTCCCGCTCAGCTGTCATAGCGCTGAACAAGGAACGGCGGTTCGCGAAACGCAGGACCGCGAGACGAAGGTTGGCAAGCGCTGCTCGGCCCGACTCGCAACGCGAAACGATCCAACATGGCCGCAGCCGGTGCTTTATACCGAGAAAAATTACAGTCTTTTTTTGGAAACAATTTTTCGTCTTCATCGTTGAGTGAAATGAACAAGTTTTGCGATATATGTGAGTGGAATTATATTCCTGAGGGCGCTCAATGGTTCGTTTCCACCCTTGTGATGCGTAGTCGGTGATATCAGTGAAAACAAGTGACGGTCCCCACGCTTCGCGAAACAAAAAAGCCTTATTTTACTCGATTTTGGTGAGATACACGTTCATGCAGCTACCAATTTGATTACAAATCGTCTAAGGAACCCATTAAACACCCCCCCGTTCATATCCGGCTTCATTATTTTTTAAATATGGAAATCTGAGTCCAGCATGCCCTTAACATTCTACTAATTATATTGGTAGAAATTTGATCATATGGAAAGTGAAGAGTGTCGTGTGCGATGATTAAAAGAATTACATTCAGCAATTGAATAATCCCTAGATTTAAAATGAAGAAATAAGTCATATTTCTTCTAACTACAAAACTTCTAACCTACAAAAGATCGCGACGAGGCAGTTGACGCGCACATCTACTGCGCACTGACGATGCTGGTAGCGCCTATCGCATGGGATAAGCGTGACAGCTATCTAAGGCCCCGCTCGAGCGCCAATCTTGATGCTTACCACGGCTATCTCATGTAGCCTTGTAGATACGGATGGGGAGTGCGAGTATCTGCCGCTGGCTATCTAATAGATACTTGCTGCCAGTATCCGTTTTTTTCAGTGTAATAGCCCCTGTTAATGAATGAATTTAGAATCGATGAGTTAGGAAAATAAATTTTTTATTCAAATGTATGAAACAATTACGAACCACACGGAAAAAAAAGAAAAAAAATATGCATTCATTGATCTTTGATCTCTTTCATTAAATTGATTATCTATTTCCTATATCCTTATTCCATAAAATTTCATGACTTTTGATATCGAAAAAATCTTTCAGGTTTTCCATTTATTCAATTTATAAATAATTAATACAGGTAACGGTTCAAATTTTTATGCAAATTAGCTGGTTTACAATATTTTTCACATAGATCTACGAAATTTTTTACACATAAATTCGTCAATTAGTTGTTACGTTCAATAATATTTGAAATTTCTTTCATATATTCAATCAAGACAACGTTGCACCAGAACTTGAATTACTACGGTGGCATCAAGTTAGAGGGATGTGTGATTCTCAGAGACGGATTGAAGAGCGAATGAACCAGTCACGATTCCATTCTTATTCAGATAAGAGGATTCGCAGTACGTTGAACGTGTGGACGACTCCGGAATGTAGATATAGACTTGTCCTGTCGTGAGCAGCCGCGATCTCAAGTGAATACCGCTGGACGTCAGCTTGAGTTTTAGCTTCGAAAATCGCTTTCATCAGGAAATGAATTTGGACGAAAGAAGCCGCCCCGAAAGCTCGTATTTCGGAAGTTGCTTGTGATTGGGTCGATAGAATTGCATCTTTGGCTTTTTTCGGAATAACTGCGGCCCCGTTGAGCATCGGATTGAACACCGCGTCAATAACAGCTTCAGTTGCGTGAAGCTCCAAAACGGACAAGTTGGCGAGTACCTCTCGTGTGTACGCATGCTGGTCAGCGTTGCGAACCGTCTCAATTGCCGTCCAAATAACTTCATGAAACTTCTGCAGTTTGCCATTCAGATTTTTTGTAGTGGCTGCGACGTCCAATTTGGTCTGCAGGATTGCAATCGCCTGCACAGTCGGTAGAATTCCAGACAAATACGCAGCCAACGAACCTTGTTTGGCGGCATTCGCTCTTGACTCAACCTCTTTGGAGTGGATAGAGACTTGTTTAAACTTGTCAGTCGGGATGGCGACCTTCGCTCTTGACTCAACCTCTTTGGAGTGGATAGAGACTTGTTTAAACTTGTCAGTCAGGATGGCACGGACTTCACCGTTGATCAATGTAGCACCGTTTGCTAAGCCCTCGCGTAGCGAGGCTTGAGCGAGTTGAAGGTTTTTCAAAGTTTCCTCGTTCTTACTCCTTGCTGCAGATCGAGTTACCACGGCAAGAGAACTTCCCGCCAGAGTCGTAAGAAACAGAAGGATATTTAATTTGATGTCCATTTTGTTGTAATGTCTGCAGTTTCCCGACTATTGCCGAGCTTATATACTCGAACGCACTTCCGGAAACTCCGATACGGGGGCGTTATCGTCTTTTTTATCTTGTAATAAATGCATATTGATGAGTTGTAAATTTTAATGCAATGTACACGAAGTATCGTGTCAGAAACATTCACCGAAGCATTAAAAACGGACTATTTCGATGGTTCAAAAACGGTCAGTAAAACATTTTATGACACGTTGATTATCGTTTTAGTCTCCTTTGCACGAGCTAATCCCGTTATTCGACGCCAAAATCGTCTATACATTACTTATTCATGAATGACATATCGACGGGTCCTACGGAAACAGACGTAACTCACAGTGCAGGATAGAACAGACGTAACTCAGAAAATAACAAAATAATGACAATAGAATTTTCTGAGTTACTTCTGTTTCCTTACGACCGGTCGATATTCACTCTACGCTTGGGAGGGAATAGTTTTTTTTCCGTCGCATTGGAGAGTTGGAAAAAATACAAACAAAAACCATGATTTTAGAGGAGGGTTTAACACTAATTATCCATATTTTACATTAGGTATTACATTCAGCTAATCGAAGTAACGCCATATATGTATAGAAAAATACAAAAAAAGTTATTCAGTTTTTTTTTTGCTAATTTTACATTTTTCATGCGAATTTTCCTATTATCTTCGCCAAAAATTGACACAAAGAAAGACTTTATACCGCAACTTGGATCTCGGTGCCGTTGAAAAACAATTTGTGTGGCTGATACGATCTTATGAACTTTGTGCGGTATGACTTTTATTTGACACGTTGAGAACAGAAGGACGTATCTGCCAGTACTTTCAACTTTCTGACTTGAATTTCAGAATTTCGTACTTTCAAGTTGGTCGGTATCCTTGTTTTCACCAAAGGCAAAGATAGTCGCATAATGTTACCTACGATCTTCTGGAATGAGTTGACCTGATTATTTTTCTCGTAATTTGGTTGGAAAAGGCACATTTCAGTACTTACGACGTTCCGACAATCGAAAATTCGGGTGATAATTCGGTTCAATTTCGGTGACACATCGCGTGTGTAATGGCAGAATGTCATAAGTGCCATTATACGACCGTTTGGAATTTTCAAGGCCAAGAGGTCGTATAATTTTTCTTAGATTTATCTATGCGGAGAACCTTCAAATACGCTTAAAACCGTTGAGATTGAAAATCTGTCCATTTAAAATCAGAACGTCGGAAATCCTGGCGTATGCGCCCTTCTGAACCTGATTCAAAGAAGAATAATCCGGCTCACTGATTCCAGAAGGTTGTAAGTGACATTATACGACTTTCTACCTTTAGTGGAAGTAAAATTTGAAAAAAAAAAACTTGAAAAATACGAAATTCAACGATTGAAGTCAGTACATCGAAAAAAATCACAATTTTCTGAAATAGTCGTAAAAACTCGCGAAACGCGTAGATAACTTGAAAAAACCCGAGTTTCGAAAAATTCGATGAAAAAATCCAAACGTAAAGTCAGAACGTCGTAATCGTCATTGTTTACAGCGGAGTCCTGATGTATTCGGGAAAAAATTCGTCCGGACATCGAGACTCACTATTAGCCAAGGAAGTCTATCGGATAATAATACCTGCAGAGTCAGAAGTATCATCGCCTTCGGAGAAATCTATGCAATTAAATCGAAGACCTCGGAAAACAAAATTTCACATCTTACTGGACTAGGATTCGGATGAAGATAATTATTCAGCGCGTGACAAAAAAAACCACGGCTGTGAGTAGAAAAAAAAGAAAGAGACGGCTTGCTCGCAATCGTGGATTGGCCTATCAATCTACAACTGGAAAGATCAGTGAACCGAGCAGAAAAATGGGTCCACCGTGCAATTGTAAAAAACAATGTTCTGAAAAAATAGACGCACAGAGACGGCAGCATCTTTTTGGTGCATTTTCGGGCGTGGGCGATATAAATAAACAACGGAAGGTGATGGGGGAATTAGTGAAGATCAAAGTGGTCCGCAGACGACGCCCGCATTAAGACCTACAACTCAAGGCGGAGGTATGTGTTATGTTATATCTGTAGCCGCGATTGGTTTATTAACTTTCTGTTCACGTTCTGTTTCGTCGGCTCAATTATCATTGAACGTGGAAAATTAAATTCAATATTGAACTGATTACCAGTTTCTTGCTGAAGTAATTCTGCCCATCGTGGTTTTGAAATTTCTTGGTTTAACCTAAATATTGTTTATTATTATTTTTACAGGAATACACTAGTTTACCGAGTGAAAAAAAAGGACAGTTACGTCGTCACCAGAACATTTACACGCCAAATGATTGGATTAAGATTGCTCGCCCCTCACGGAAAAAAACCCTCAAATAACCCCCAAATTTACCCCTAAAAAAACCCTCAATCGTTAAGGGGTAAATTCGTACCCCTTAATTGAGGGTGAACCCCCAAGTCAAGGGTTTACCCCAAAATTGGGGGTGAACCCTCAAGTCGAGGGTACCCCAAAACTGGGGGTAAACCCCCAAGTCAAGGGTTTACCCCAAAATTGGGAGTGAACCCCCAAGTCAAGGGTTTACCCCAAAATTGGTCTTCAACTACAGTTGGGTGTGACCATCAAAATTTAGGGGTTACCCTAAAAGTTTATGGGAAACTCTTACAGACTACAGTTGGGTGTAACCCTCAAATTTTGGGGTTACCGCCAAAGTTGAGGGTATACCCTCAACTACAGTTGGGTGTAACCCTCAAATTTTGAGGTTACCGTCAAAGTTCGGGGTAAACCCTTGACTACAGTTGGGTGTAACCCTGATATTTAGAGGTTACCCTGAAAGTTGAGGGTGTAACGGTCATATACTGCCTGTTACATAGAAAATCGCCATAAATAAGAAAACTGGAACGTTCTATGCAAAACAGACAGGATAGAATCTCATAGAACATCATAGAAGCAAAATAACGTTCTGGAAGCTAGTCGAAGGCTGTAGAAGCTACTCGCCAGCAATCGCCGCTGTCGACGCGCGTATAGATCAAAACGTAAACATTCAATATCCTAAATAATAGAACATAAAGGAATTAGAGTCATGCTACTTGCGCCGGATACAAGGCAGAGATAAACTCAACCAACTTCCAAACGATTGACAGATAATTAGATTGCAATTAAAACATTAACAATTATAGAAATGCATAGAACATTCCGGAACACTAACACGTCTTCAGGAGAGTCCCAAATCCGTGTAAAATCATATATAAGCAAGGCAGTCCAGGACACCTCAGTTCAGTTCGATATTATCCATCATCCGCGAAAGATCGATCAATTGTAAAATCTTAAATCTCCTGAGTTTGTGTATAGTGACAATTTAAAAATAGTATAAATTAGAGTCTTTGGTATAAATAATAGTATAAATGTGAAAGGTCTAGTAAATTTATGGTTGACACTTTGTCTGGTCTAATTTCTTACGTCTCTAGCTAAGTTTCCTGATTAATTAATTAGTCGGAGCTAATTAATTAATAACTTGATTTTTCTTCATTTTTCATTATTTTTCTTCATTTTCATTATTCTTTCTATGAATACCTTTTTTATTACTTGGGTGTAAATGAAGTTTCAGTGACTCTTCAACATTAATAAACTATTGAAGTGATAGCAAATTGTGTTCAGTGCAGTGCATTATTTCCAGGAATATAATCCCTCACCCACATACTAACACTTAAATCATACAGCTGACGGTCATACACACGGTTACAGGCAGTGTTTCCTTTGTTACAAAGTGAACACTAGTTCGGTAGCCGGTGGGGACCCAAGCCATCGACGTGAAAATACTCATCTCGAAATCTATTGCGTGGTTGACAGATAGTAGTATCTCCGTTGATCAATTACGTATGCTCATCAACTGATCTTACTGCGAGATCATTGATCGTAGTCATACGTTAATTGTTCAACATTACTAATATATCTGCGCATTCGTCTTCACTCTCCTACTCAAGGCGAGGACAGAGGGTCGTAAGACGAAGCCAGAAATCATCGAGGCAGTGCACACGCCTTGAGCGTGCCTCGACGATTACGTATCATCGATAGCCTGGCCATACGCGCACGGGTATCCGACGGCCGGCTTACACACATTAGCACGAGGATACGCGCGGCAATCCGGCAGTGTGTACGCGACGCGAGAGTGTGCATCGTAAACATCACACCCATACACGCGGCCCTCATACGGGATATTTAAATGCCAGAATAATACTCTTTTCATAGACGGGTCCAAGACGTGAACCAGAGCACGTTAAAATAAATAAAATAATTATTGTAGACGCTCTACCTGGACCGTTACAAGGGTGAACCCTGGAATATTGGAGGTAAACCCTCAAATGTTAAAGGTGAACCCCGAACTATTGAGGGTTTATCCCCAATGTTGAGGGTATACCCCCAAACTTGAGGGTTTTTTTCCGTGCGGGGCCACGCGAAAAAAACTGGAAAACAATACAGCGTGTATCAAATTAACTACAACCGGTTTCAGAATTTTGAAGCAGTGAAGAACGAAGTAAGACAATTATCCGAAAAAAAGACCTTTTACCGCAAATATTAAGAAATTAAGCCTATAAACGAATGTATCGTGTGTTTGTAGCTTATCCCATCGACCGTACGATTCACTGACGGTACAACAGTTAAATGGAGAATCGCAAAGTGTATCCATTTTCGACGAGACCGGCTAAGATAATCAATCAAGAATTATCTAGGAATTATGATAGAGAGCACGTAACAGATGGTAACATTGATCAGTGAAACAAAAAAGGTAAAAAACTGTCATCTTTCAATTGAACTATATTCATATCATTATATTCTTAATTCCATATCCAGTGATTCTCAGTCACAAGAATCCAAGCTGATTTTATCAAGTCTCGATCAAAGAACTAAGTAGTATTGCTGGAACTGTGCGATTGATTTGCTGGCATGTCAATGCACCTCACGCGTATCATGACAAGAGTTTCAAATCAGGAATTTTGTTTAATGCAAGATCTATGAATACTGTTGATCCGCATATCAGAATTAAAATCACCAGTTCAAATTTTGTTTAACAGTATATGTATACATACCCCTTACGTAAAAAACCCTCCAAGTTTGAGGGTGAACCTTCAATTTTTGGCGTGAAAACATCAATTTCGGGGGGATTCCCTGAAATTTCGGGGTCAAACCACCAGTCTTCGGGGTTAAACCCTTAATTTTTAGTGTTGATCCATCAAGATAAAAGTCAATCCTGAAAAATTGGTGGTTCAACCCTGAAAATTGAGGGACGACCTCCGAAAATTTAGCGATAACCTTAAAGGCGTTCGGGGTCAACCTTGAAAATCGAGGGAAGACCCTGAATAGTTGAGACTCAGCCCTGTAAAGTTAAGGGTCACTTTGGAAGGTTGGTATTCCGCGTCCCTCACAATTGAGATGGCTAAGTTTTGCTGAAATCTTTACGGTTGACCGTGAAGCGTTAATGGTATCCAAACCTTGGACCGTGAAGGAAGATTTCCAAGAGTCAAAAGGTTGACTCCGGAATTCAGGGGTCGACCCTTAATGGTTGAAGAGTCAACCCCGAAACTGGAAAAGTGACGGTGAGAATTAGTTCCCAAGTCGAGGATAACCCTCAAGTCGAGGGCCTCCCTCATTTAATACCCTATTTCAGAGTTAACCCTGAAGTTGAGTGGTCAGTCGAGGGTGATATTTTGTGGGGTTTTTTAACTTCCCGTTTCTCTGTTTTCAGAGAAAAAAGGAAGTAATTGTAATCAACCCGAAAATGAAAAGTTGAGTTTTCACTAGATCTCCACGTTTTCAGGTCCAGAAAATCATTTACGATCATTTTCAAGCGGACGTCTGTGTGTGTGTGTGTGTGTGTGCGTGGTCAAATTTTTGTCCGACGATATCTCGAGAACGCGCAGTCGGATTTTGATAAATTTGGTCTCAGTCGACGCGCCTTTGCCAAACTTAGAACCGATTAGATTTTGGCTTTGATCGGTTTGGTACTTTTCGAGATATTTGAATAACAAAATTTTTTAAATCACAACAAAAATGACGATATCTTGACGAGATCTATCGGAACTTTTTGCGAATATGCATTCGCTTATTACAGGACGACGACGAATTAGCAGGTCTTCGTGTGATTCCTTTTCCTTCAACCTATTCACCACTTGAGCCAGCGGTTTATTCGGTGTTCGAATAAGTTTTTTCAATGGGCCTATCTTATTTTCGAAAGGGAATGCCGAAAAGTCACTCAGGCTAGCGTTCACTGAAAAAAATAGATAGCTGCAGTCACCATATTCTGCTGAGCCGCCGCATCCGAGATGGTTGTGCTCCGAATCCCAGTAGTATTGTGAGCCGCACTATTTTGGATAGGCGCGGCAAGTATCTATCAGTTAGCATACTGATGCTACCTATGCAATAGATACAGCGTGCAAATATCCCGGTATTTTAGTAAACCAGATCTAATATTTTTAAATTCTCGCGATTTATTGAATATTCAAGTTATAAATCTGTAATAGTTCTATCAAAATTTGAAATAATTAATTGTAAATATCAATTATATTTACGAATAAAATTAAATATGTCGGCGTGATACTGTTGTAGGATGATTGAAGCACTGTCATAGAGCAGGGGGTAGCTGATGATCTGTCAGATGGCGTGAAAGTATCACGTAATATAAAAGTAAACACATGAGCCTCAGCAGATCAGAAGTGCGCCCGTCGTCGTGTCGGACGGTCGTGGTCTCCGGTGCCGTCTGAACTGGGAATAAACTGGGTCTGACATGTCGGGACCCTCACTGGAGGGTCTGGGGAACGTACCTGTCGGTCACGCTCCGACAGCAGCGGTGGGATACGGTTCTGAAAATAATTTTTCGGTTCTTAAAAACCCTAGTGACGTAGTTAATCAACAATCTACGGCCGAGAGTTTGTTTGTTCCTCAAAGTTCGCTCACGCATACAGCGCAGCAAAGTGAGTCTGTTCCAAGTGTTGAAACACCTTCGGTTTCTCCCACAACGGCGCAATTGACTAACATAATACAAGGCCTCGTACGAGTTAGAGAATAACTTGCTTTTTTTGCCACTTGACACCCATCCAAAATCTCACAGCCTTGTCGGCTCACCTAAAACGCATTATCACTGATCAAGGCACTTCTATCACCAGTGGAGAATTCAAAGAAATATGTCAATCATGGTCAATAAAAGTTCATGAGATAGCTCGGGGCACAAGTCGAGCAAACGGTCAAGTCGAACGATTTATGTCAATCCTCACCGATTGTTCCTCTATAGCTGAAAACTACGACAAAAAAGAATCTTGGAAAGAATCGGTAGAAGATGTTCAGTTGGCCTTAAATTGTACCATTTCAAAATCAACCAAAAGAAGCCTATTAGAACTTTTGATTAAGTGCTTTAATAGACGAATATGACAAATTAAATTGTTTGAAATAAGTGCGCAAGCAAAAGTCAGAATGGACGAACGGGCCAAAATCGATAAGATCAGATTCGATAAAACAAAAGCCAAAATAATACCGTTCAAAGTGGGTGACTTTGTGTTGGTTGAAAATAATCCTCGCGGCATTGGAAAATTGGGAGAAAACTTTTCAGGGCCATCCGAAATCATAGAAGTCTGCGAAAATGATAGATACAAGGTTAAACCCGTTAAACGCGGCCAAATCCAATATCTTTGCCATGAAAAATTGAGACTCTTCCCAGCAAATTCGAGTGCATTATCAAACAGTCTGAACGTAACTGGTCAAAATTGTAATAATCATGTTAATATTCCAGATGAATCATCTGACGATTCTGAATAAATCAGTTGAAACTTATTTTTTTTCGGGTCAGTAGTGAGGTCTGTGGGACCAAATCTTGAAATGATGCAACGGAAGCGATGCAACGGGAGTGCGTAATGAAAAGTTGAATAAATACATAAAAGATCGAAAACAATTGTGTTAGCGTTGCGATTCTCTGTATCTGAATTCTCGCAGTCTGATTGTGGACCGTAGGAATTTATCGAGGATGGGTAGCCAGATGCAGAAAGATTAAATGCAGAATAGAATATCTTTGAACTTTCACTGGTTGTTTTCATTATAAACAGTGCGTATGGCATGTTGAACTGTATCACTTATTATACATGGTATCATAGAAGAACTCGAGACGAACCGTAATGGTACTGGCGTAATAGGTTTCTTAACCCGTCTACTCGCGGTCAAAGATAATGATCAACTGACTCACTGGTCTCGTCTCACGTCGTTGAGTGAGAGAGAGAGTTAGATTTGAATTTCGAACTTCTCGATTTCGTGTACAAATTGAACGAGGGACATTTCGGTGGTGTAGGTTTCGCGGTGCACATGATTATTCGTGGCGTAATCATAGATGGCAGTAGTGGTGACGCGGCATGTAAATTCAGAGATTCAGATGAAAAGGGTGCACGAAAGCAGGATAACGGGGGACATTTTCAATGCATCAGCTGCTTGCGTGACATGCAAGATCTGTAGATTTTTTTATAACAACGAAATCCTGCATATTTTGTTTCCTTATAAACTACATGTCCAATTGTTTTTGTATGCTGAAAGCTAATTAACGCTTTGCATTGACTATTGTTTTTGTATGCTGAAAGCTAATTAACGCTTTGCATTGACTATTGTTTTTGTATGCTGAAAGCTAATTAACGCTTTGCATTGACTATTGTTTTTGTATGCTGAAAGCTAATTAACGCTTTGCATTGACTATTGTTTTTGTGTGTTGAAAGCCGACTAACGCTTTACACTGACTGTTGTTTTTTTGTGTTGAAAGTCGACTAACGCTTTGCATTCATCAATCTTCCGGTACGAGAAGTTATTGAGAATAACTTGCAGACAAAGAGTTGTATGCTCGTATTCTATGGTTGATCAAATTGATAAAAACAGCCCGAGAACGTGCTGTTTGTCAGAATGGCCGTGTCGGCGTGATACTGTTGTAGGATGATTGAAGCACTGTCATAGAGCAGGGGGTAGCCGATGATCTGTCAGATGGCGTGACAGTATCACGTAATATAAAAGTAAACACATGAGCCTCAGCAGATCAGAAGTGAGCCCGTCGTCGTGTCGGACGGTCGTGGTCTCCGGTGCCGTCTGAACTGGGAATAAACTGTGTCTGACATGTCGGGACCCTCACTGGAGGGTCTGGGGAACGTACCTGTCGGTCACGCTCCGACAAATATATTTTTTAAATAATTCAAATTAAATAATTCAAATTATATTATGTATATTATAAAAATTACATTTCAAAATAATAGTCGTAATTTAAAACAATTTGAAACGACTTTCAATCAATATGATTCTCGGGATATTGAAAAAAATTGCAACTTAAATTGACGCCCAACGGTATACAATGTATTTAACATTCTACTAATTATATTGGTAGAAATTTGATCATATGGAAAGTGAAGAGTGTCGTGTGCGATGATTAAAAGAATTACATTCAGCAATTGAATAATCCCTAGATTTAAAATGAATAAATAAGTCATATTTCTTCTAACTACAAAACTTCTAACCTACAAAAGATCGCGACAAGGCAGTTGACGCGCACATCTACTGCGCACTGACGATGCTGGTAGCGCCTATCGCATGGGATAAGCGTGACAGCTATCTAAGGCCCCGCTCGAGCGCCAATCTTGATGCTTACCACGGCTATCTCATGAAGCCTTGCTCCGAGGCAATACAATATGGCGTTCGCGGAGATACGGATGGGGAGTGCGAGTATCTGCCGCCGGCTATCTAATAGATACTTGCTGCCAGTATCCGTTTTTTTCAGTGTAATAGCC
This sequence comes from Euura lappo, assembly GCA_018257835.1. Lineage (NCBI taxonomy): Eukaryota > Metazoa > Arthropoda > Insecta > Hymenoptera > Tenthredinidae > Euura > Euura lappo. The sequence goes on from JAEUYN010001830.1 coordinate 76,869, forward strand.
CCTGTGAATGAATGAATTTAGAATCGATGAGTTAGGAAAATAAATTTTTTATTCAAAAGAATGAAACAATTACAAACCACACGGAAAAAAAAAGAAAAAAAATATGCATTCATTGATCTTTGATCTCTTTCATTGAATTGATTATCTATTTCTTATATCCTTATTCCATAAAATTTCATGACTTTTGATATCGAAAAAATCTTTCAGGTTTTCCATTTATTCAATTTATAAATAATTAATACAGGTAACGGTTCAAATTTTCATGCAAATTAGCTGGTTTACAATATTTTTCACATAGATCTACAAAATTTTTTACACATAAATTCGTCAATTAGTTGTTACGTTCAATAATCTTTGAAATTTCTTTCATATATTCAATCAAGACAACGTTGCACCAGAACTTGAATTACTACGGTGGCATCAAGTTAGAGGGATGTGTGATTCTCAGAGACGGATTGAAGAGCGAATGAACCAGTCACGATTCCATTCTTATTTAGATAAGAGGATTCGCAGTACGTTGAACGTGTGGACGACTCCGGAGTCTAGATATAGACTTGTCCTGTCGTGAGCAGCCGCGATCTGAAGTGAATACCGCTGGACGTCAGCTTGAGTTTCAGCTTCGAAAATCGCCTTCATCAGGAAATGAATTTGGACGAACGAAGCCGCCCCGAAAGATCGTATTTCGGAAGTTGCTTGTGATTGGGTCGATAGAATTGCATCTTTGGCTTTTTTCGGAATAACTGCGGCCCCGTTGAGCATCGGATTGAACACCGCGTCAATAACAGCTTCAGTTGCGTGAATCTCCAAAACGGATAAGTTTGCGAGTAGCTCTCGTGTGTACGCATGCTGGTCAGCGTTGCGAACCGTCTCAATTGCCGTCCAAATAACTTTATGAAACTTCTGCAGTTTGCCATTCAGATTTTTTGTAGTGGCTGCGACGTCCAATTTGGTCTGTAGGATTGCAATCGCCTGCACAGTCGGTAAAATTCCAGACAAATACGCAGCCAACGACTCTTTTTTGGCGACCTTCGCTCTTGACTCAACCTCTTTGGAGTGGATAGAGACTTGTTTAAACTTGTCAGTCAGGATGGCACGGACTTCACCGTTGATCAATGTAGCACCGTTTGCTAAGCCCTCGCGTAGCGAGGCTTGAGCGAGTTGAAGGTTTTTCAAAGTTTCCTCGTTCTTACTCCTTGCTGCAGAGGATCGAGTTACCACGGCAAGAGAACTTCCCGCCAGAGTCGTAAGAAACAGAAGGATACTTAATTTGATGTCCATTTTGTTGTAATGTCTGCAGTTTCCCGACTATTGCCGAGTTTATATATTCGAATGCACTTCCGGAAACTCCGATACGTGGGCTTTATCGTCTCTTTTATCTTGTAATAAAGGCATATTGATGAGTTTTAAATTTTAATCCAATGTACATGAAGTATCGTGTCAGAAACATTCACCGAAGCATTAAAAACGGACTATTGTGATGGTTGAAAAACGGTCAGTAAAACATTTTATGCCACGTTGATTATCGTTTTAATCTGCTCCGCACGAGCTCATCCCGTTATTCGACGCCCATAATCGCCTATACATTAGTTAATGCTTCTGTTAATTTTTTTTTTAGTGACATATTCACTCTAAGCTTGGAAGTGATTCGGACGAAACTCACAATTTTTTCGCAAAGAGTCAACATTTTCACTCCAATGTGTGGAGTGGTTTATTTTTCGCTAATTTCTCTTTTTTTCTTCCAATTGGAGAGTTGGAAAAAAAATACATGAAAAAAATCATGATCTTCGAGGACGATTTAACACTAATTATCCGTATTTTACATGAGGTATTACTTTCAGCTAATAGAAGTTTCGCCATATATAGAAAAATACAAAAAAGGTTATTCTGTTTTTTTTTTGCTCATTTTACATTTTTCATGCGAATTTTCCTATTATCTTCGCCAAAATTTGACACAAAGAAAAACTTTATACCGCAACTTGGATCTCGGCGGTATGAAGTAACACTTTACGGATCGAGAACAGTCGTCAAAAAGTGACTCTTCGACGCCTGTGCCGTTAAAAAGCGATTTGTGTGGCTGATATGATCTTATGAACTCTGTACGGTATGACTTTTATTTGACACGTTGAGAACAGACGGTCGTATCTCATATCTGTCAGTACTTTCAACTTTCTGAATCGAATTTATGAATTTTGTATTTTCAAGTTGGTCGGTATCGTTGTTTTCGCCAAAGGCAGAAAGTCCATTTTGCCGTCCATTTTGTTTGAATGTCTACAGTTTTCCGACCGGGGCTCGGCTTATGTACTCGAATTCACTTCCGGAAACTGTGCTATCTGGGGACTAGGATTGTCGTGTTACTTCTACACCGTCAGTTGAGTAGATTAGCACGCTCTTTTTTATCTAAAACTTTGTCGTCCATGAACATGTACAGCTTCGACGCAATTGATACGCGAAGTATTTTTCCACGATTTGCACACAAACTTCTAAAAACGACGTTCAGGTACGAAATTATTGCGTCGTTTCGGAATAACTTGCGTCGATTTGTCGCTTATCGTGTAATAACGTTCGAAAAAGCTTCCGGGTGAGTTCCGGAATGGAACTTTTTTATGGATTTTCGTGTCAGCCGCGACATTCACACGGCTATTTAAACTACATCGTTAAAAAAATGAAGACCATCGTTAAAACATTTCAAGTCGTGTTGTCTGTCATTAATATTCCCTGCGCATGAAATCACGATACATGAAAAAACGTGTCCAAGTCATATGACTGCATGAACGTCAGGCGGCCAATTTTTTTCCAATTGATCACCATTGATCGAATAATCGACTGATTCGATATCAACTTCCGATTCGACGACAAAGTTACGTTCCCCAATTTCGTATGATTCTATAAAATTTCATTAGATCTGGTAAACATAATTTTATATTATTTTATAAAATCCGATCGATTTTGATAAGATTCGTAATTTTTTTCTTTCAAATTAGCACTGTGTGATTTGATAAAGTCGACATCGTGGTAGAAATCGATAGAATTTGACTTGAATTTCATCGAATCTGATAGAGTTTAATCAAATCATTAAAAAATGGTTCGACAATCAATGCAGAGACGAAAAGGCCAAGGTACAGTCCCTCCTGAACCGCTGCGTGGCCTCCGATTTCGCCCACCCGGAACGCCGGGCGTACGTCGACGCCAAAAAAGAATACAAGAAACTGACAAATGGAAAGGAAAAAGAACACGCACTCGCAACCAAGATGGCCTTCGCCAACCTGAAATCCCCACACGATTTCTGGAACGCGGTCCGAAAAGCAAAGCCTCGTCCAGCCCTAGCCCGCGCCCTCCCCATCGCCACATGGAACAACTTCTACGCCAACATCTACCCAGCTAGGACTACAATAGCAGCCAACGTACAGGGCCCACCCGACCCCCTTCTAGACGGAGCCGTCTCAATCCCGGAAATCCAAAAGGCCCTGAAAAAATGCAAATCGGGCAAGGCCCCTGGGCACGACGGCATCCCGAATGAATTTCTCAAGAACCTCCCAGCCGACGGTGTCTCGTTCCTGAAAACCCTATACGACGCCATACTCTCAGCTGAGGCGGTACCAAACGACTGGGGGAGAGTGATTCTCAGCATGATACACAAAAAAGGGGACAGGGAAGACCCTTCGAACTATCGGGGCATCGCCCTTGTTAACACCACAGTTAAAGTCTTTACAATGATCCTGAGAAACCGAATCAACCCCTGGATCTCCCGGAACAGAGCACTCCCTGAATCTCAGCTCGGATTCAGAACGGGTCGTGGATGCAGCGAAGCAATCTTTACCCTGATATCGGCAATCCACCTCCAGCTACGGCTCCCCGGCAGAGAAGTCTACGCTATCTTCGTCGACTTCAAGCGGGCATTCGACTCAATCCCACACGAGGCCCTGTGGAAAAAACTACATACATCAGGCCTGAGCGCGAAAACCATAAGCGTGTTGAAATCTCTATATGACCAAGCTAGGATCCAGGTGAGGTCTCGCAACCTACTGTCTCGTGAATTCAGGGTAACTGAAGGTGTACTGCAAGGCGAGACTCTCAGCCCAGAGCTGTTCCTTCTCTACATAGCCGACTTCGAGACATCACTTCGCGCCAAGGGACTTTCAGGACTCCCCATAGACGGTGACATTCTTCCTTCTCATGCTCTTGTACGCGGACGACACGGTGATCCTGGCGGACTCCAAGATCGATATGCAGCGTAAACTTAACGCGCTAGAAGACTACTGCGACGCTAACGGCCTCACTGTCAACGCAAGCAAAACAAAAGTCGTCATCTTCAAGAGAGGCGGCAGACCGAAGAGCTCCGCCCGCCGGTACACGACCTACAAGGGCGAGAAACTGGAAATCGCCAACAATTATACCTATCTTGGTATCCCGATGGTAAGCTCCGCCCTGGGGCTCGCAGCCATGAACGCGGCCATCACAAAGTCGAAGATAGCCACGGGAACCACTATTGCTATACTAGCCAGGGCCCGCTGTGACACATGGGATGCATACATCAAACTGTTCGACAGCCTGGTGATGTCTACAGCCCTCTACGCCTTCCCCACCTGGGGGCTCCGATATCTTGACCGTCTGGAAAAGATACAATCCGACTTCTTCAAAAGGCTCCTGTACCTCGCACGGGGTACACCCAACTGGGCTCTGAGGATCGAGCTCGGCTTGCCCAATCTCGCCTACCGCGCCATGCGCCTAACCTGGGGCTGGTATGTAAAGATCCTGAAAATGGATAGAACCAGCCTACCTAGGATTTGTATGGAGAGGCTGCAACATCTTGCCCAAACTGGTACCCCACCCAAGGAGTATAATTGGACGCTCCAGCTCAAGGACTTCCTCGACGAAGTAGAAGCGGCCGACCTATGGGGGAACCCAGACCCCTCCGCCTGGTCCAGAAGAGAAGAGGCAATTTTCAGAAGATATGACGGACTACTCCGAGCAAAAGACCTGGAGAGATGGCATGCATCCCCAACCTGCCAAATCGCCGCAAGACGCCTCCCTATCTACAGCCCCGCCAAATACCTGAGGTGCACTCTACCCCTTGCGCAAAAGAGAATGATAGCGCAGACAAGGCTAGCCACGATACATCACTGCTCAGTTACCTACAAAAAATGCACGGCCAAATTGGACCCCCGAAAGATCTGCGACATCTGCAACCTTCAGGAAAGAGAGACGCTATACCACGTCTTTGTCCGCTGCCCGATATATCGCCCCCTCAGAACGCACTACCTCCGCGATGTCCTGACTGCGGACGCCGACCAGATGCAATTCGCCGAAGTCTGGTCCCCTGCGGACCCCAAGCACTACACCAAGCTGACTCAATTCGCCACGCAGGCTCTCCTACTGAGAGCCTTTGCGCTCAACGAGTGACCACTAGCAGATCCATTAACAAAAATCTGATTAACCTTTGTACCTACCTGGAAAATTGTAACCTCCCGCTGTAAGGGGCTAAATAAGCCCTTTCCGATAAGCGGTAAATAAATCAATAATAAATAATAATAAATCATTAAAAAAAAGAAAAGGAAAGATAACAATTTTACAAATACGTTACATCAAGATTCTACCAAAAATTGTAGACAGATTTTCTTAAAAGTATATTTTTTCTATGTGTGTGAATGAATGAATCAAGAATCAATGAGTCAGGATAATGAATTTTGTTAAATATATGAAACAATTACGAACTAAACGGGAGAAAAGAAAAGGAATTGATTATTTATTTCGTATACGTTGATTTCTTAAAAATTCACGACCTTTAGAACTCAAAAATCTTTTAGGTTTTACATATTTATTCAATTCATAAACAATTATTACAGGTAATGGTTCAAATTTTCATTGAAATTCCTGCCTATTTTATAACCAATCAAGACGCCATTGACTCTGTGGATTTTCATAGATCTGTACACAGATTCATAAACAGATTCACGAACTTGGATGACTACGTTGGCATCAAGTTAGAGGGGTGTGTGTTTCCCAAAGGCGGCTTGAAGAGCGATTAAACCAGAAACGATTCCATTCTTACACACCTAAGAGGTTTCGCAGTATGCTGAACGTGTGGTCGACTCCGGAGTTTAGATATAGACGTGTCCTGTCGTAAGCAGCCGCGATCTGAGATGAATACATCTGGACGTGAGCTTGAGTTTTAGCTTCGCAAATCGCCTTCATCAGGAAATGAATTTGGCCGAAAGAAGCCGCCCCGAAAGCTCCTATTTCCCGAATTGCTTGTGATTGGGTCGATAGAATTGCATCTTTGGCTTTTTTCGGAATAACTGCGGCCCCGTTGAGCATCGGATTGAACACCGCGTCAATAACAGCTTCAGTTGCGTGAAGCTCCAAAACGGATAAGTTTGCGAGTACCTCTCGTGTGTACGCATGCTGGTCAGCGTTGCGAACCGTCTCAATTGCCGTCCAAATAACTTCATGAAACTTCTGCAGTTTGCCATTCAGATTTTTTGTAGTGGCTGCGACGTCCAATTTGGTCTGTAGGATTGCAATCGCCTGCACAGTCGGTAGAATTCCAGACAAATACGCAGCCAACGAACCTTCTTTGGCGGCATTCGCTCTTGACTCAACCTCTTTGGAGTGGATAGAGACTCCTTTAAATTTGTCAGTCACGATGGCGAGGACTTCACCGTTGATCAATGTAGCACCGTTCGCTAAGCCCTCGCGTAGCGAGGCTTCGGCAAGTCGAAGTTTTTTCAAAGTTTCCCCTTGCTTACTCCCTGGTGCAGAGGATCCAGTTCCCATGGCAAGAGAACTTCCCGCCAGAGTCGTAAGAAACAGAAGGATACTTAATTTGATGTCCATTTTGTTGTAACGTCTGCAGTTTCCCGACTATTGCCGAGCTTATATACTCGAATGCACTTCCGGAAACTCCGATACGTGGGCGTTATCGTCTCTTTTATCTTGTGATAAGGGCGTATTGATGAGTTTTAAATTTTAATGCAATGTACACGGAGTATCGTGTCAGAAACATTCACCGAAGCATTAAAAACGGACTATTTCGATGGTTTAAAAACGGTCAGTAAAACATTTTATGCCACGTTGATTATCGTTTTAATCTCCTTTGCACGAGCTAATCCCGTTATTCGACGCCCATAATCGCCTATACATTAGGTAATGCCTCTCTTAATTTTTTGTCAGTGATATATTCACTCTACGCTTGGAAGTGATTCGGATGAAACTCACAATTTTTTCGCAAAGAGTCAACATTTTCACTCCAACGTGTGGAGTGGTTTATTTTTCGCTAATTTCTTTTTTTTTTCGAATTGGAGAGTTGGAAAAAAAATACATGAAAAAAATCATGATGTTCGAGGACGATTTAACACTAATTATCCATATTTTACATGAGGTATTACTTTCACCTAATAGAAGTTTCGCCATATATAGAAAAATACAAAAAAGGTTATTCTGTATTTCTTTTTTTTTTTTTGCTCATTTTACATTCTTCATGCGAATTTTCCTATTATTTTCGCCAAAATTTGACACAAAGAAAAACTTTATACCGCAACTTGGATCTCGGCGGTATGAAGTAACTTTACGGATCGAGAACAGTCGTCAAAAAGTGACTCTTCGACGCCTGTGCCGTTAAAAAGCGATTTGTGTGGCTGATACGATCTTATGAACTCTGTACGGTATGACTTTTATTCGACACGTTGAGAACAGACGGTCGTATGTCATATCTGCCAGTAGGGGAGACCGGGGCAAAGTGGATACCCTAAGACTAATTCGGACATAAAACATAAAATATCGACTAAAGCTTTATCATGTCGTATATATTTTGTAGTTTGTACCTTTAGGTAAGCGATTATGACGGTCAAACCCGATATTATTGCGATGTGCTTGCGTCATAATCGATATAAACGTTACCTGCAAAATGATCACTTTGCCCCGATGCTGGGGTAAAGTGGTCAAGCTTATGGGGTCAAGTGGAAAAATTCGTATTATGACGGATTCGTTATTCGTATTAGGATGAAAATAACGTCAAAAGATTGCAAAATCTGTACATATTGCCCTGAGTCTGATAAAAGCATGTGACTGTGAAAATTGTGATACTTACTCGAATCGAAAATGTTCGAAACACGACACCGCTTTCGCGATTCAAATGTCACCCGAAGTAAGGTTAGGTTGACGCTCGGCGGCTAACAGCGCTCGTGGCGTGCATGGCCACTTTTCCCTGACCATATTACCCCGCAGGTAACCAGACAACAATTTAATTGAAAACTTGATGGAAACTATGTTTAACAAAAAAAGAATTGATAGTACCATTAAGTAGACGTTTCAAGGAATCGAGAAAAAAATAAACCTAGTCAAAACATGCCATTGACGGCACGATAATCCGGAATCTGAGTTGACGGAAATTATCAATCTACACGGCATGAAACTAAATTGATTGATTTTTCCCGAAATATTGAATATTTCGTAGGGTTCAACTATTTCATTTTGTAAAGTACGTCAGCACAAACCCTCGGTGTAAATACTGCCTTCTTGAAATCGCTCCACAAGAAATTATTCGAAATGGTCACTTTACCCCGCATGTCTACGTTACCCCGGTCTCCCCTACTTTCAACTTTCTGACTCGAATTTCTGAATTTTGTATTTTCAAGTTGGTCGGTATCCTTGTTTTCACCGAAGGCAGAAAGTCCATTTTGCCGTCCATTTTGTTTGAATGTCTGCAGTTTTCCGACTGGGGCTCGGCTTATGTACTCGAATTCACTTCCGGAAACTGTGCTATCTGGGGACTAGGATTAATGGTCGTGTGACTTCGATACCGTCAGTTGAGTAGATTAGCACGCTCTTTTTTATCTAAAAATTTGTCGTCCATGAAAATATACAGCTTCGACGCAGTTGATTCGCGAAGTATGTTTCCACGATTTGCACACAAACGTTGAAAAACGACCTTAAGGGCATGCTGGACTCAGTCTTTTCCGTATTTAAAAAAAAAATGAAGCCTGATATGAACGGGGGGGTGTTTAATGGGTTCCTTAGACGATTTGTATCAAATTGGTAGCTGCATGAACGTGTATCTCACCAAAATCGAGTAAAATAAGACTTTTTTGTGTTGCGAAGCGTGAGAGCGTCACTTGTTTTCACTTATATCATCGACTACGCATCACAAGGGCGAAAACGAATGCAATAGCACCCTCGTCAATATAATTCCACTCACATATATCGCAAAACTTGTTCATTTTACCCAACGATGAAGCCTCAGAATTGTTTCCAGAAAAAGACTGTAATTGTCCGTATGAAGCGGTGGCCGTGGCCATGTTAGATCGTTCCGCCAACCTTCGTCTCGCGGTCCTGCGTTTCACGAACCGAAGTTCCTTGTTCAGCGCTATGACAGCTGGAGCGGGAATTCAAACGGAAATAATTCGGAATAATAATAGTTATAACAATGCATTATTATTATTATCATTATTATTGTCATTATTATTATTATTATTATTATTATTATCCTTATAATTACAATTTCCGAAATAATAATAATAATAATAATAATAATAATAATAATTATTATTATTATTAATTATTATAATTATTATTAATAATAATAATAATTATTATTATTATTATTATTATTAATTCTTATTATGATAATAACAATTATTATAATCATTATTCTTATTATTATCATTGAAAAAAATTTACTCGAAAGTGGTGACATTTGTGAATGAAAATGAAAACGTGTGCGCCATTTTTTTATTTTTTTTTTATCTTGAAAATTTTGTGGAAATCGGAATTTCAATTCTTCTATGCGTTGCACAGGACATGAGTATTTATTTGTGAAAAAAATGGCGTATACGACTTTATACCGTTGCCCTGTCAATTTTTTTTTTTTTTTTTAATTTTGAAAATTTCACATAAAGAACATTGAAATCAGACTTTTTTATGCGTTTCACAGGATTTCAAAGTTTTTGTAGAGAAAGAAAAAAAAAATGGTGCATACATTTTCATTTTCATTTACAAATTTCACGACTTTCGAGGAATTTTTTTTCAATGATAATAATAATTATTTATAATAATAATAATCATTATCATAATAATAATTGTGATTATTATGTTATAATTTTTATTATGGAAAAAATTGAAATTCCGATTTTTACAACATTTCCAAGATAAAAAAGATTGAATAATAAATGGCGTATACGACTCTATACCTCTGCTTTGTCTAGTTTTTTTTTTTTATGAAACTTTAAAATTTCTCAAAAGATCCGGAATTTTGATTATTCTGTCCGTTTCACAGGATTTTAGAGTGTTGGAAGAAAAAAAAATGGCGCATACGTTTTCATTTCCATTTACAAATTTCACCACTTTCGAGTAAATTTTTTTCAATGATAATAATAATAATAATCATTATAATAATTGTTATTATCATAATAAGAATTAATAATAATAATAATTATTATTATTATTATTCTTATTATCATTATTTCGGAAATTGTAATTATAATGATAATAATAATAATAATAATAATAACAATAATAATGATAATAATAATAACAATGCATTGTTATAACTATTATTATTCCGAATTATTTCCGTTTGAATTCCCGCTCAGCTGTCATGGCGCTGAACAAGGAACTTCGGTTCGTGAAACGCAGGACCGCGAGACGAAGGTTGGCGAAACGATCTAACATGGCCGCGGCCACCGCTTCATACGGACAATTACAGTCTTTTTCTGGAAACAATTCTGAGGCTTCATCGTTGGGTGAAATGAACAAGTTTTGCGATATATGTGAGTGGAATTATATTGACGAGGGTGCTATTGCATTCGTTTTCGCCCTTGTGATGCGTAGTCGGTGATATAAGTGAAAACAAGTGACGCTCTCACGCTTCGCAACACAAAAAAGTCTTATTTCACTCGATTTTGGTGAGATACACGTTCATGCAGCTACCAATTTGATACAAACCCGAGTCGAAATTTTGGCCCTCATATAAACCTGCAGGTACTAAGTAAAACCTTATTTAGCACTTTTTGGTCCTCACGCCCTCTTTAGAACCTTCGAAGAGCCATCTTTTCCATAGTTGGACCTCTTGTGGACCTGAACGTCCTATTACAACCAATTCTGGTACTCTATGGGATACCCCTCTCGAGCCATCTTTTCCATAGTTGGACCTCTTGTGGACCTGAACGTCCTATTAAAACCTATTCTGGTACTCTATGGGATACCCCTCTCGTATGAGAGCCTGTTTAAGTGCCTCGACGTCCTCAAAAAGTACTGGAGTATTTGGATTGGTAATTAATATTCCACCCATTCGAAATAATTATTGCAAAAGTATAGTTATTGGAAAACTACTGCGTTTTCATTACTAAAGTAACAAATAATGCATCAAACGTAGAATTTTCAATTACCTGAAAAATTGAATAACACAATTGATAATCATCAAAGTAATGAAAATGAATTCGAATTATTGTGAATTTAGTCAGAATTTAGTGATAAGGGAAAAAAACGTAATTTGTTTGTTGCAATACTGTAACATTTCGAAAAGATTGGTTTTTTTCTGGTGCAATACAGCAATATCCGAAAAAAACAACCTTCCTTGGTCTAACACTGTAACAACTAAAAAAAGATTTCTTGGTGCAATACCGTAACTACTGAAAAAAAATCAAACAATATTCATGTGAATTTTTAATATAAAGGTAATATAAACAGCTCGAAAAAAAGACATAATTCTCAGGTGCATTTTTAATACCTGAAAATAATGAATCATTCGCTTTGCAATACTGTAACACATACCTACCTACAAGAAAAAATAATTTTCTTGTAGGTGAAGTAGTGTAAGACCTCTGCGCGAAAATTTTTAATATTCATTGGAGCAATAGTGCAATTGCGATTTTTTTCATTATTGCTGCAATAATGTAATATCCCAAAATCTTTGGAATCATTTTATAATTACTCAAAATCAACAAAGGTTATCTATTTCAATGCAATACTGTAATAATCCGAAACATTTGCAATAAATTAATGCAATAGAATAACAAGTCAAAAATATATAGCATATCCTGCTGCTCAGCTAGAATATCAACTCCAAGTTTCTTCAGCCAACCAAAAAATTACATAATTTGATTGCTGCAGCAGCCAAATAGCAGTATCAAATAAACCTTTTTCTCATCTTATACGTTCCAGAGAAATGATACGTTCAATATAGGATATAAAAAAATTAGAATATGTGGTCACGTTGACTGAGAACTGATTTCATTTCAAAGGCAATTTTCTTTTTTTTCAGATGTTACACTATTGTTCTAAGTGTGGGATTTTCGAATATTACAACTTTATGCCGTTTGAAATTTGAGATATAGTTCCACCGCTCACGGCATTTGTGAGATTGAAGAAAAACCTTTTTGAAATGCTACTGTAATTACTTTGAAAAATGTAGGAATTAGCAAATATTATATCATTATTACTACGACTATTACTATTATAATAGCGCAGACTGGCGCTGTGGCGTGGCCGCGTGGCGAGCGGCACGAACTCGCCTGACGCCGCCATATTGTTTCGATATGTCAACGGCTACGAACGCATTGTATGGCTCGGTCACTAATTTAAAAAATTTTGCTTCGTGTATTCACTTCTTCAACAGATTTGAACTTGAACTCGGTATCAGGTGAGTGAGTCTAACATATACACATTTTATATAAGGATATCGTCAAACAAAAGACATTTCTATGTTCGGGCATCCCGTAACCCGCTACCTAACCTAACTTTGGTCTAACGTTAATCTTTCTCACCGTCTCGAAGTGACTTCAGACTATCTGCCCGGAATTCACTCTTCAAGTATCACACAACTTAGTTGTCTAGTTGTCCATTGCTCTACAACGTGAGATTATAGAAGCTTCTTTACCACATACAGGTTGAATATAGAATAGTCATGTAATTATTCACAAAACGTAACCTTGCCCTGTAATTATTTTCATCGTCTACACCTCTTCAGTAAAATGCAAACTGAGTTGAAAATATACTTCCAACAGCAATGTTCAATGCTTACAGGTGTGATACATCGTTGCGACATTTCTTTTCTGACGATGAAAGGATCGCCGAGTCTGTTACTGACGAGCTGGCTTCGCAAGAGTACGTTTTTACTAAAAATCCAAGTTTTCACGACCCGTACGAATATAATCATGAATTTTTGTGTAAGCACAAGATAACATGATGAGAGGCCAGCGGCTGACTTGCTTGGTAAGGAAAATGTGCATGATACTACTAAAGTGGCGTCGGGTGATGTTTCGTAGTTTTAGTAGTTTACTTGTCACATGATTACTTTATTTCATATCAGAAAGCAATATTTTCTGTACCTAGAGATGGAGCTGTTCTGTTATGTGATCTTAAGAAAGCGTCCATAATTCCGTTCTAATGATAGACCCTTAGAAAATATTAAAAATTTGTCAGTATTTATGGTATATAAAGTTAGAGTGGGCAAGGTCTGATATCCGAAAGCGCACATCATTATCTAGACTATGGTAGTGTGGGGACCGGTATAAGTTACCAGTCCCTGCGACGAAGTCGAGACGCGAGGGATCCTTCCGCTAAACCCTTTCGAAGCTCTCCGGAGAAGTTCAGCGTAAGGTTCTTGCATCTCAATTTTCATCGCGTGGGTTTTTAATTTTTACTATTGGACCAGGGCCTACCCTCAATTACTCCTACGGAGATTTTCTTCACATATGATCAAATGGCATCATGAATCAGTAATAAGTATATCGTGATGTCTCCAAGACCTGGTAATAATTCTTCAAACTAATTTTGATACTTTTCGAGTTATTGTAACATATTTGAGAAAACTACGAAATTTAAGGAAAGACTTCGGTAAAATTTCGGGGAAAAATAGGTTTTTAAATTCTAACAATATCAAAAAGAGGTGTATACAAAAAATCCGTACAGCAGTATTTGAATAATGATAGTATAGACTGAGAAAAAATTTCAGCCTACTGCGATGGAAGTGTAAGCGCAAGGAATTTTTGGCAGCGGTGAGGAAAATCTTCTTCGCAGGGTTCCTTGCGCTTACACTTTCATTGCAAGAGACTAACATTCTTTTTACACAGTCCACATTACTATTATTGAAAAACTGCTGGAAGGATTTCTTTGTACGAACTCTAATAGCGGAAATCTTTCACCGAATTCCCCCCTTGATGAATGAAATTTTGATTACGTATACTTGAACGCTGATTTAGTTGAAAAATTTTGTATTTGAACACAGGGAGAAAGAAAAATACGGAGTTTTGGTAATTTCAATATAGGTGCATTATAGTATGCGAGTGTACTACCCGTGTTATGTAGTCGATAGTTTATTGCGCTTAATTTGACTTCACTACGATCTATAACTATACGATCTAAATAGTTTAAGTACCTATAATGTATGTACCTAATTAGTTTTTCTGTGGCTTATATGTATATTTCTTGAAGCTATTTGATGAAGCTGAAGCTCACAGCCATAAGTTAGCCAAACATTGCAAGCTTTTCCTGGATAGAAGGACATAGTAAGATTCATGTCTTTATTTTTGTAAAAGTATTCACTTTGCACAATATTTCACAAAATTTTGACACTTGGGCCTCATTGTCTGATCCCAATTGAATTCAGCAATTTTGGCTGCTAAGTATGGTTACTAGCTTCACTTTCATAGCTATTTACCATCACCGCTCTTACAGGTATAACTTGTTTCAATACATTATCCTATATCTTTTTCTACTGATAATAATTATACCTACTGTTCCAAAACATTACGGTCTTATACAGAATAGAAAACGTGTAATCAATTGCTGGAATTCTACCTGTAATTACTACCGATACCTACTCATTTCAAAAGCTACATGATCTTTGATAATAATAGATCGGATCATAATTTCTATGTATAAATTTGCACACAACAATCGTATTTGATCATGTCTGATCATATCTGACTACATCTGATTCTGTGTATGACCATACATGGTTAGGTGGGGCAATTTTCGGATGTAATCATGTCTGATCAGTTATAATAATTATATTATATGACCGAATATAAACATTTTTCCCGGGTATTTATGACAAAAGTGATGAGAATTTGAATTGCAATAATTTTTGCCAAAGTAATGGATACAATCACCGCAGTAATGAAAGCCATGACTGCAGTTATACGTGTAGGTGAATGATTGAGTTACATAGTATGTCCAACATGAAAATGTAAAATTATTATTATCAAAACATGTAAAATACGTGCTTCCTCATAAAATTGATATGTACAATTAGATGTTAATATATGCAAATAAATCTTCAGTATAATAATTGTCTCTATATAATCCATCCCTTCTAATTTAGAGATGACTCTCACATCCACGAAAATATGAGCAACTCGGCCAATTCATTTTCAGACATTGGATATTATGATCAATACTTGCATTTGGTATCACTACTCACGTGTCAATCAATCTAAATATCGAAATCAAATTCAAGTATTTATCTCAATATTCGATGACTAAAATTCCGGGGGTCAGTTTTTCGTGGATGTAGCATCCCATGTACATTTTATGGCAAAGGACCTGTAGAGGTCTTGAGGATATAGAGGGTATAGAGGACCCGTAGAGGTTCTGAGGATATAGAGGGCCTGTAGAGGTCCTGAGGCTAAAGAGGGCCTGTAGAGGTCCTAAAGATGCCCTACTTTGGACCTAAACGTGGAAGAAATGGAAATATCTGCCACGTTTAGGGCTAGAATAGGTCCTCTTTTCAATACAAAGTTAGTCCTCCATAGGTCCTACTACGTCCTACCAAACGGAGGACTTGCAGGTACATACGAGGGCCTAAATTTCGACTCGGGTAATCGTCTAAGGAACCCATTAAACACCCCCCCGTTCATATCAGGCTTCATTTTTTTTTAAATACGGAAAAGACTGAGTCCAGCATGCCCTTAACGTCGTTTTTCAACGTTTTTGTGCAAATCGTGGAAACATACTTCGCGAATCAACTGCGTCGAAGCTGTATATTTTCATGGACGACAAATTTTTAGATAAAAAAGAGCGTGCTAATCTACTCAACTGACGGTATCGAAGTCACACGACCATTAATCCTAGTCCCCAGATAGCACAGTTTCCGGAAGTGAATTCGAGTACATAAGCCGAGCCCCAGTCGGAAAACTGCAGACATTCAAACAAAATGGACGGCAAAATGGACTTTCTGCCTTCGGTGAAAACAAGGATACCGACCAACTTGAAAATACAAAATTCAGAAATTCGAGTCAGAAAGTTGAAAGTACTGGCAGATATGAGATACGACCGTCTGTTCTCAACGTGTCAAATAAAAGTCATACCGTACAGAGTTCATAAGATCATATCAGCCACACAAATCGCTTTTTAGCGGCACGGGCGTCGAAGAGTCACTTTTTGACGACTGTTCTCGATCCGTAAAGTGTTACTTCATACCGCCGAGATCCAAGTTGCGGTATAAAGTTTTTCTTTGTGTCAAATTTTGGCGAAGATAATAGGAAAATTCGCATGAAAAATGTAAAATGAGCAAAAAAAAACAAAACAGAATAACCTTTTTTGTATTTTTCTATATATGGCGAAACTTCTATTAGCTGAAAGTAATACCTCATGTAAAATATGGATAATTAGTGTTGAATCGTCCTCGAACATCATGATTTTTTTAATGTATTTTTTTTCCAACTCTCCAATTGGAAGAAGAAAAAAAGAAATTAGCGATACATAAACTACTCCACACGTTGGAGTGAAAATGTTGACTCTTTGCGAAAAAATTGTGAGTTTAATCCGAATCACTTCCAAGCGTAGAGTGAATATGTCACTTAAAAAAAAAAATTAAAAGGGGCATTAACTATTGTATAGACGATTATGGGCTCCGAATAACGGGATTTGCTCGTGCAAAGGAGATTAAAACGATAATCAATGTGGCATGAAATGTTTGACTGACCGTTTTTGAACCATCAAAATAGTCCGTTTTTAATGCTTCGGTGAATGTTTCTGACACGATACTTCGTGTACATTGCATTAAAATTTACAACTCATCAATATGCCTTTATTACAAGATAAAAGAGACGATAACGCCCACGTATCGGAGTTTCCGGAAGTGCATTCGAGTATATAAGCTCGGCAATAGTCGGGAAACTGCAGACATTACAACAAAATGGACATCAAATTAAGTATCCTTCTGTTTCTTACGACTCTGGCGGGAAGTTCTCTTGCCGTGGTAACTCGATCCTCTGCAGCAAGGAGTAAGAACGAGGAAACTTTGAAAAACCTTCAACTCGCTCAAGACTCGCTACGCGAGGGCTTAGCAAACGGTGCTACATTGATCAACGGTGAAGTCCGTGCCATCCTGAGTGACAAGATTAAAGGACTCCCTAGGAACTCCAAAGAGGCTGAGTCAAGAGCGAATGCCGCCAAACAAGGTTCGTTGGCTGCGTATTTGTCTGGAATTCTACCGACTGTGCAGGCGATTGCAATCGTACAGACCAAATTGGACGTCGCAGCCACTACAAAAAATCTAAATGGCAAACTGCAGAAGTTTCATGAAGTTATTTGGACGGCAATTGAGACGCTTCGCAACGCTCACAAATATGAGTACACACGAGCTGTACTCGCAAACTTGTCCGCTTTGGAATTTCACGCAGCTGAGGCTTTTATTGACGGGTTGTTTAATCCGATGCTCAACGGGGCCGCAGTTATTCCGAAAAAAGGCAAAGATGCAGTTCTATCGGACCAACAAATAGCAGCTTCCCAAATACTCGCTATGGGGGCGGCTTGTTTCGGCCAAACTCATTACCTGATGAAGGCGATTTTCGAAGCTGAAACTCCAGCTAACATCGAGATGTATTCATCTCAGATCGCGGATGCTCACGACAGGACAAGTCGATATCTAGAATCCGGAGTCGTCCACACGTTCAGCGTACTGCGAAACCTCTTATCTGGATAAGAATGGAATCGTTTCTAGTTTATTCGCTCTTCAAGCCGCCTCTGGGAAACACACATCCCTCTAACTTGATGCCAACGTAGTAATTCAAGTTGGTGAATCTGTTTATGAATCTGTGTACAGATCTATGAAAATCCGCAGAGTCAATGGCGTCTTGATTGTTTATAAAATAGGCAGGAATTTCAATGAACATTTGAACCATTACCTGTAATAATTGTTTATGAATTGAATAAATATGTAAAACCTAAAAGATTTCCGAGTTTCAGAGGTCGTGAATTTTCAAGGAATCAACGTATACGAAATAAATAATCAATTCCTTTTCTTTTCTTCCGTTTGGTTCGTAATTGTTTCATATATTTAACAAAATTCATTATCCTCACTCATTGATTCTTGATTCATTCATTCAAACACATAGAAAAAATATGCTTCTAAGAAAATCTGTCTACAATTTTTAGTATAATCTTGATGCAACGTATTTGTAAAAATGTTATCTTTCCTTCTCTTTTTTTTAATGATTTGATTAAACTCTATCAGATTCGATGAAATTCAAGTCAAATTCTACCGATTTCTACCACGATATTGTCTTCATCAAATTACACAGTGGTAATTTGAAAAAAAAAGTCTGAATCTTATCAAAATCGACCGGACTTTATAAAATAATATAAAATTATGTTTATCAGACCTAATGAAATTTTATAGAATCATACGAAATTGGGGAACGTAACTTTGTCGTCGATTCGGAAGTTGATATCGAATCAGTCAATTATTCGATCAATGGTGATCAATTGAAAAAAAATTTGCCGCCTGACGTTCATGCAGTCACATGACCTGGGCACGTGTTTTCATGTATCGTGATTTCATGCGCAGGGGATATTAACGACAGACAACACGACTTGAAACAGGGGGCATTCAAATACTACGTCACACTGTTTTTGGCCATTTCGGACCCCCCCACCCCCTCCCCCACATCACACATCGTCACGCAGTTTTTTACCCCCCTCTCGACGTGATGTGACGACTCCGATCTCGACTCCCCCCTCACCTTCGTATATTTTGAAATTTGTCTGAAAATTTGTCAATATTTTGAAACTCGCACCATGCCTGTCGGTAAAAAAAGCGTGACGTGACGCTACGAGTTTATCCCCCCCGCCCCCTCGTCATAGGTCATCACAGTGAAGCTTACCCCCTCCCAGGCCCGGCGGAACAAATTTTTGCAAGGTGTGGAGTAGGTGGGGGGGCATAACATTTTTATTCATGTTTGCTATTTCAGATTTACTTTTATTTATATCACCGGTTTTCATTGCAAACTTTCGGCATATCTGTATGGATAACTAAAATCCTTGATGTGGAATTCCACACCCACCAAAATTCGGCGTGTGGAATGCTCCACACAGACCACACAACTAGCGCCGGGCCTGCCCCCCCCCCCTAACAGCGTGACGTAGTATTTCAATGCTCCCTAACGATGGTCTTCATTTTTTTAACGATGTAGTTTCAATAGCCTTGTGAATATCGCGGCTGACACAACAATCCATTAAAAACGTTCCATTCCGGAACTCACCCGGATGCTTTTTCGAACTCTATTACACGATAAGCGACAAATGAACGCAAGTTATTTCGAAACGACGCAATAATTTCGTACCTAAACTGGAAAAAATTTTTCGCTTCCCCAGCGATTTAATTTATCGCTCAGAGCAGTTCCTTACCATAAGAATGAATATAGTTGCAGGAACAATGTGTATCGCTACAGCAGCGATATCATGTATCGCTACAGCAGCGATATTATCCATAGTTACTTCGAACCGTCACACCTTTATCTAACATAACCTCTTTCGCGAGAAAAAACTGAGACACTTTCTCGTATTAAAGTCAAAATTATAAACGCCAAATAACTAACTGGTCTATCTGTAAGTCAATTTATGATCTGAATACACTGTCGTCGGCTATACACTGTCATTACGTCGTCTATACAATGTTATCGTTGCAGAAAATAATATTTCTTGTATCGCTCCTGCAGCGATACGTGATCGCTCCTGCAGCGATACGTGATCGCTCCTGCAGCGATACGTATTCTTCTAGCAACTTAAATACGTTTGGCAGAGTTGTTCAGTTGCCACAGCTTGACAAAGGCGCTGCTATTGGTGCGATGTACGTTCTGGCTGAGGGAACCAGAATTCTTGCTATCGGAGCGAGATTTTTTTTTCAGAGTGAGCGTCGTTTGGAAACGTTTGTGTGCAAATCCTGGGAACATACTTCGCGAATCAATTGCGTCGAAGCTATACATGTTCATGGACGACAAATTTTTAGATAAAAAAGAGCGTGCTAATCTACTCAACTGACGGTATCGAAGTAACACGACAATCCTAGTCCCCAGATAGCACAGTTTCCGGAAGTGAATTCGAGTACATAAGCCGAGCCCCAGTCGGAAAACTGCAGACATTAAAACAAAATGTATAGCAAATTAAGTATCCTCCTGTTTCTTACGTCTGAGGTGGGAAGTTCTTTTGCTCTGGAAAAAGGATCCTGTTTAGCAGAGACAACGATCGGTGCCAGTTTAGCAAAAATTCAACTCGCCGAACAGACGCCACTCGAGGGCTTAGCAAAGGTTGCTAAATCTATCCACGGTGAATTCCTTGCCATCCTGACTGACAAATCTAATGGACTCTCTATCAACTCCAAAGAGGCTGAGTCAAGAGCGGAGGCCGCCGAAAAAGAGTCGTTGGCTGCATATTTGGTTGGAATTCCGACGACTGTGGAGGCGATTGCAATCCTGCAGACCAAATTGGATGTTTCAGCTACTATAAATACTTTAAATGGCGTACTGCAGAAGCTTAATGGAGTTGTTTGGACGGCAATTAGGACGGTTCGCAACGCTGAGAATTATACGAAAACACAAGCTGTACTCGCAAAGTCTGGCGCTTCAGGGCAAGTCGGAACTCAGGCTGCTATTGATGGGTTGTTCAATCCGATGCTCACCGGGACCGCAGTTATTCCGAAAGAAGTCACAAATGTAATTGCATGTGTCGATGTGATGAAGGTTGTTGACTGTTGTAGAGAATTGATTCCAGGATGAGTTGTGGGTGCAACAGTCATGTTTACAATCAAAGTTTCATTCTGTTTGGTGACGTTTCGGTCAGGGCATGGCTGACTATTCTCAAACCTGTGGGATGAACCACATACACATGCTAAAACTTGACATAATTTTGATACTAAGATAATTTAGTTAATAAAAGTATAGGGATGACAGTTGGGATATCCAAAAAACAAAATGGAAGCCATGATAGAGAAACAGTTCATCGATGAGGTTAGAGATGATAGGAGCTGGTTTGTAGGTAGAAGAACATGCGAGACAATTGTCCAATATACAGAAAACCTAATAGTAAGGTGATTGCATGTGTCAAATCAAAAGCAGCTTCTGAATTACTAGCTTCGGCGGCGGGTATTTTCAAAGAAGGTAGTATCCTGTTAGAAGCGATTTTCTAGGCTGAATCTCAAGCTGACTTCGAAAAGTATTCATCTCAGATCACAGCTGCTTACGAAGGGACGCGTCAAAATCTACGGCTCGAAGTTATCCACAAGGTCAGCATACTGCGAAACCTCGTGATAGAATTTTGTAGAATTATGTGAAAAATATTGTAAACCAGCTAATTTGAATAAAAATTTGAAGAATTAATTACGTGTATTAATTATTTAGAAATTGAATAAATGGAATACCTGAAAGATTTTTTCGATTTCAAAAGTCATGAAATTTTAAGGAATAAGAGTATACGAAATAGATAATCAATTCAATAAAAGAGATTAAAGATCAATGAATGTATATTTTTCTTCTTTCCTTTTGTTTCATTTGGTTCGTAATCGTTTCATGCATTTCATTAAAAAACGTATTATCCTAACTCATCGATTCTAAATTCATTCATCCACAGACATAGAAAACAATTTTTTTTCAAATTATTCATTAAAAATTGTTTCTACAATTTTCTATATAATTCGAATGAAACGTGGTTGTAAAATTGTTGTCTTTCCTTTCTTTCAAATCTGATGGGACTCGTATACATCCGGAATTTTTTTTCAATGATTCGATTAAACTCTATCAGATTTGATGAAATTCGGTATAATCGTAACGATTTCTACCACGATTTTCTTCTCATCAAATCACACAGTGGCAATTTGAAAAAAAAAATGTCCGAATCTTATCAAATTCGATCGGACTTCGTAAAATAATTAGAAGACCGAACGAACTTGACTGTGAAGTTCGATCTTTATTGTATGATGGGCTTCTTCCTCATCATGTAATACGTAGATGTTTAAAGTCGTTAGTTACGGCAAGAGATGCAAGAAGACGGTAGGTCCAAGAATAATGTGGAATTTTATTCAATTAAAGTATTATTCTTTGGTAATCAGTAACGGAGATGAATGTATTTTATCTTTCTCAACTTATTTGTTGAGTTATCCGTATTGAACATTCCTTATAAATTGCTTCTGCAAATATACCCTTATTAATGATGGGTAAATTGTAAAAATTGGCAAGAGTCTTAAACTGCTCAGACCAGCCAGCTGCCTTTCGGATCGAATCTGAATTGACCCCTTTGAAATTTGCCGTTGAAGTGGGGGCATGTCGAGCATGAAATGCATGTGCTGTAAAGACATCTGTATCTATTCCACTCTTGTAGAGTACATCTTTCACCCATCTGCTCAAAGTCTGAGATGACACAGGTTCATAAGGTTTTTTTTAAGTGAAATGAATAACGATTCAAAGACACCTCGAATCCGTTCTAAATTCTTCAGAAACAACTTAAGGACTGTAGCAGCACAAATACTAGGTTATATATCCTTATATATTGGCAGGTATAATAGAGGTTGTTTCCTACCGGGACCTGAAGTTTTAACTCTATCTGGCATCTTGCCCTTACGGAAAAAAACCCTCAACATATCACCCTCAACTAACCCCTCAACTTCAGGGTTAACCCTGAAATAGGGTATTGAATGAGGGAGACCCTCGACTTGAGGGTTGTCCTCGACTTGGGAACTAATTTTCACCGTCACTTCTCCAGCTTCGGGGTTGACTCTTCAACCATTAAGGGTCGACCCCTGAATTCCGGAGTCAACCTTTTGACTCTTGGAAATCTTTCTTCAGGGTTCAAGGTTTGGATACCATTAACGCTTCACGTTTAACCGTAAAGATTTCAGTAAAACTCCCTTACGAAAAAAACCCTTCAAGTTTGAGGGTGAACCTTCATTTTTTGGGGTGACAACATCAATTTCGGGGGGAATCCCTGAAATTTCGGGGTCAAACCTCCAGTCTTCGGGGTTAAACCTTTGATTTTTAGGGTTGATCCATCAAGATAAAGGTCAATCCTGAAAAATTGGTGGTTCAACCCCGAAAATTGACGGACAACCTGCGAAAATTTAGCGATAACCTTAAAGGCGTTCAGGGTCAACCTTGAAAATCGAGGGAAGACCCTGGATAGTTCAGGGTCAATCCTCAGAGTTGAGGGATGGCCCTTAAAATTCAGGGAAGACCCTGAATAGTTGAGACTCAGCCCTGTGAAGTTGAGGGTCACTTTGAAAGGTTGGTGTTCCGCATTCCTCAGAATTGAGATGGCTAAGTTATCCTGAAATCTTCACGGTTAACCGTGAAGCGTTAATGGTATCCAAACCTTGAACCCTAAAGGAAGATTTCCAAAAGTCAAAAGGTTGACTCCGGAATTCAGGGGTCGACCCTTCATGGTTGAAGAGTCACCCCCGAAGCTGGAAAAGTGACGGTGAGAATTAGTTCCCACGTCGAGGACAACCCTCAAGTCGAGGGTCTCCCTCATTCAATACCCTATTTCAGGGTTAACCCTGAAGTTGAGGGGACCTCCATTTGAGAGCTGGTCCTCAAGTTGAAGGTATCCCTCAATTAAGGGTCGACCGTCAAGTTAGGGGTACGAAATCACCCTGAAAGTTAAGGGGTCAGTTGAGGGCGATATTTTGAGGGGTTTTTTCCGTAAGGGTAGGGCTGTCATTTATGTGATTTAACCTATGTTCTTGAAGTAGCCTACACCAAAACGGTACGCGGTGTAGTCATATCAAATTTCATGAAATTTTATTTCGATTTTGTCACTATCGAATAATATTATATTAGGTGTATAGATTTTCACCAAATTAGAATGTTTAGAAATGAAATTTCATGAAATTTTATAACATGGTACAAGAATATACGAAATAATCGACGTACAATTTGACAAATTCACATATATAAAACCGAGATAAAATTGTGTAAAATTCGACAGCGTTTCATAAGATCTGACAGAATTTTATCTGATACGAAACATACAAAAACCTTTTTTTTCTGAATAGAAAAATTTAGTTAACGATTTGTGTGTCTATGTTAAAATAACCTAATAAAGTTTATGTATATCCTTGATTTTAACAATTTAAAGTAATTACTTTATGTTTGCATCGAAAAAAGTTTTATTGTAAGTAACCACCAATTTCGTTTCGAATAAAAAATATCTCATGTATGAATTCTTTTTCTTCTATTATACACCCACTAATATTCAATGCAACCCGCACGGCGTGCCGTGTATTTGAGCGTCAATTGAGGACACACTGCCCCGCTCAGGTGCATGCACGCCGTGCGGCAAAATCCGCACGTATGTCTTCACTATGCGCGCATCGTACGGGCACGATTGTTATCTGGGTAGCAGCCACGTACCCTCAGTCTTTATTTTTTGAGGGCTAATACATTGATTACATGATTGTACGACGTCCAATGATTTCTCACGTATGACGAATTTTTAGTCGTCCACCTATTAGTTGACAATTGTACCTGAGCTTCGTAAAAATCATTGCTTTTTTGTCATCATTTCAGAGATCGTACAGGAATCGAATGAAAAATCACAACCTTACGAAAATTTTTAAATAATCACCAAAAATTCTGTGGCCAGTTCTGAAATTTTTGGAGAATTATCGTAAGGTCGCAGCATGGCGCTTTGTTTGTTCAAAATGTTTGAAATGCTGCAAAAAAAAAAAAAAAAAACGGCCCATCATTGAACGGGTGTCAAAATTATCAAAATGAAAGATTAGATTTTCGGGAATTTTTTTAAATTTTTCAAAAAGGTCAATTTTAGATGGGGTGAAATAATCATCAATGAATGTATGGCAGCATAAATATGAAAAAATTGAGGGGTGCTTTCTGAGATGAACCATATGAAAAATTGTAGAACGAATAAAAAATGGTGAGGGAAAATTATCGGTCGTAGTTGACACGGAATGCCCCATATAACAATAACGCTGGGGCATATCCAATTGCCCTCATTTTTGGTTACTATCTTTTGGCAAAGAAAAAATACAGCTATTTCAAGCTACTGAGCATTCGCATGTTTTATGGTATAAGGTCGTAAGTACTATTATCCGATCGTTTGCCATTTTTGAAGTGAAATTGCCGTATATTTTTTCTCCATATCATGCGACGAAAACCGTTGAAAACCTTCGAAAACGTTGAAATTCAAGATTGGTTTCAAAAAACATAGTGTCGTAAGATTGGAACGAAAATAATTGTAACGAAAATAATTACGTTTGAATTATTTGAGGTCCTTAGTGATTCTGTTCCACTTTTGTGGAACAAAATTTGAAAGACTTGGAAGTCTTGTCAATTACAAAAAAATACAGTCAACTAGTCATTTCAATCTGTGTTTCAGCCGTATTTTCAGGTATTGCTGAAACACGATTATGATTTTGTTTACAACCTACTGTCTCCAGCTTTCTTTCCAATACATAATTAGATTCATAATTGAAGAAGGAAGTATGCGCCAACATCTGACCGTTCGCCTTATCAGTATTCGAATTACAATTGATTCACACATTTGATCATTTCCCGAGCGGATGGTGAAATTCTTCGTCGATCAAACGATTTTCAGCACGGAAAACGACTTTTTATTATTCACGACCTCATACCATTACATATGCGATATGACCTTTGACATAATTAAAACGAAACCGCGACTCTATGTAGCTTTCCAAATCGGTTTCGAAATCAAGAGACTCGGTAGAGTCTCGAGCCGGGTACGTTAAAACAATTTTTTTACGCGCGAGAGACTCAACGGCTCTATATACCCGAGCGAACTCTGTTTCGGCCAAACGGCAATTTTCAAGTCGTGTTTATTCCGTCTTCGTGACAAATATCGCTTTTTGCATGCAAGGTTTTGAATCTGGGTGCGAAAAGCATTCATTTAAGCTCATCAAAAGCTCTCATTTAAGCCCAATTTGAACGTAATCAGTTATCTGAGAGCTTAGATATGATCAATTATAGATTTCTGATATCCCGTTTCATCGCCTATTTCGTTTCCTCTGTCATACGTCGTTTCCAAATTCTGAATACATAATACTATAGAAAGTCGTTCGAGTGATAGGGAAGTTACATGGTGCTGAAATATTACAGAGTTTCCGATCTATCTAGTATCATACATGCAAACAGACGAAACAACATTGTCTATGGCCGTCAAGTTACCGACCGTGCTGTCGTCCCATGTCGGCTGCTAGTGCGGCTGCGAGTTTTTATTACGAATTTGCGTATGTTAACTATTGTTACCGCTGGACATATTATAATAATGTGACGTTATTTACGACTTATTTATGATGGGATGAGAAACAACGAAATTTATGATTCTCCACTGAATCGAATATATGATTTCTACGAGAATGAGATAAGTCATTGAAATTTGGGAATACATAACCTATGGGATTGATCGTGCTACATCGTAATTGAATTGAAATAATACTCTAAGATGTTGAACGTTCGCATCGTGCTCTGTCTTGTGTAAAAATATTAATTCGGGGGCGATTTATTGATATTCGACGAGTCCTAAGGAATAACCGGAATAACAGACGTATATCTCGGCGGACAGTCTAGAGCAGACGTAACTCGGAATACGCTTCGAGGCGATTATAGAGCTCCGTACACATTTCCTACCCGGTTTCAGGAGTTACGTTTCGGTTCTAAACTGTCCACCGAACACGTCTGTTTCCGCAGAAGTTATTGATATGAGCAATCATTCAATTGTTTTGGTTATATTTTCCCACGCCTAGTTCTAGCTCCACAGAGAAAATGTGTACTCTGCAGTATGCTCCGGAGGTTTTCTTCGATGACTTAGCTTTAAATTTTCACGTTGCGGAACAGCTCTTGGAGCACTCGAGTAACACGACGTCAAATCATCGGATTCTGACGATAAGAATACCTTGATGGACCGGAGCGAACGGACGAATCTTGCCATGCAATCTAATAACAGAAGTACTATCTCGGAAGACTTTATTGAGTGTTTATCGACAGTCATTAATTGATTTTGATATATTTCCATACTGTTATTATTTTTGTAGGAAATCATAAAAACATTATACTGGAGCATGGCAGGATACGGATTTCCACTTATGCTGAAGTTCATTGTCGGACGATTTGGAAAGTATTCATCCGGCCAACGTATTCCCTTGAGGGGAGACTTCGCTGAAATTTTGTGAATCGCTATCAGATGTCAAATAAAAATTTTTTTCCAACAGTTCCTGAGTAATGGTAGTATAGACTGTGAAAAAAAAATGTTCAGCCTTCTCCGATGAAGGTCTAAGCGCAAGAAACCTCGCGCAGAAGATTTTGCCCACCGCTGCCAAAATTCCTTGCTTCTACACTTTCACCGCAGGAGGGTTACAGTTTGTTTCCGCACCCTGCATACCGTATACAAAAGTACTGGACGGACTTTTTATATACACGTATATATTCAAAATTCAAATTCGCAAATTTAAAATTAATGACATGACAGCGGCAACTAGTTATAACCCTGCGTGCAAGTAACTCCACCAATGCCGGTCCCAAGTCCGGATGAGAAAAAAGGAGGGTTGCACGCAGGGTTACACGTTGGGAATATTCACCAATTTGTTAACTTCATTATATATCGGCTGCTTCATATGACAGCCAGTCGACAAACAATAACGTTTCATTCGAAGACTCTGATAATTGCATATTAACGTTCCATATTCGTCTAATAGACTTCTCAGAGTTTTATTGGATCTGTTTTCCATAGCGAAATACCTTCGTTCTATCTGAATAACAATCTTCACCTATACTTATTCGTTGGAGTACAATATCTTCTATGTCTTCTATGAATTATAGAAATCCGACCGAGCGAGCGTAGCGAGCGAGCACAAATATCAGGTGGTCCAACGTAATTTTACAAAAAGGAGTGATATCGCCCAAAAAAGCACCTTCGGTGCAAAAACCTTCGCCAAGTACATTAAAATCTTCCTCCGAAAAATTGTCTTCCACAAAAAGTCTTCCTCCAAAAATTGTCTTCCACAAAAAGTCTTCCTCCAAAAATTCGACTTCCTCAAAAAGTCTTCCTTCACAAACATCTCTAAAAAAAAATTGAAATCAGATGTAACTGCCAAGTACAAGAGAATACGAATGAAATCCTACTACATGGCGTCGTGCTCGTTCACTCGCTGCGCTCGCTCACTCGATTGGTTTTTTAAATAATTTAATTTTGGGAGTGGTACTTGGCGGGCTTTTATAGCAATGTATTAGACTGTCACGTAAACATGTAACCTAATTTCACTTGCCCACACCAGGCCCGCAAAGTACCACGGACAAAATTTTGTTTAAACATTTTTTTTTTCAAATT
This sequence comes from Euura lappo, assembly GCA_018257835.1. NCBI lineage: Eukaryota > Metazoa > Arthropoda > Insecta > Hymenoptera > Tenthredinidae > Euura > Euura lappo. The sequence continues at coordinate 105,438 of JAEUYN010001830.1, forward strand.
TTTATTTCCAAAACTTTGTTCTACAATTTTTTTTTACAAATTTATGTGTTCGTATTTTTTTTCTACAATTTTATCGTTTGGTCACTTTTTGCTCCTAATTTTTATGACGTCACAAATTATTTAAAAAACCAATCGAGTGAGCGAGCGCAGCGAGCGAACGAGCACGACGCCATGTAGTAGGATTTCATTCGTATTCTGTTGTACTTGGCAGTTACATCTGATTTCAATTTTTTTTTAGAGATGTTTGTGAAGGAAGACTTTTTGAGGAAGTCGAATTTTTGGAGGAAGACTTTTTGTGGAAGACAATTTTTGGAGGAAGACTTTTTGTGGAAGACAATTTTTCGGAGGAAGATTTTAATGTTAACGAATCCACTATATTGGACAAGTCGCAGCATTGACGACCTTCTTAAAATAGGAGATAAACTGTATATCAGTAGCAAGCTCGCACGTCATGAAGTTTATGCGAACACAATAGATCCAAAATACTTGAAAGCATCTGATTTACAACCTAGAAACGTTGTCATTAATTCAATAAGTCCTGAGTTAGAATTCGGAGACATAATGTTTGGCCATCGATTTGACGATAACCGTGAGATTGGTGTGCCTAATTTGAAAGGCGCGTTAGTTCATTGATTCGCGAGTTTTATGTGTGGTATACTAACGACGAACAGAATATCAGTTATAGCAATTGGAAAACTTGATAATCACATTTGATTCACATTCGAGAGATAATTTCGCAAACCCGTGTTTTGACGAAAAAGCTTGCTTAGTATTGGTTGATTCAATACAATCGTTGTGCTCATTATCGAATAACAGTATTCCCGAAAGTAATCAACGTTTCGGTGAGCAATATGATTTAACGCCAGTCGGTATTACTATGAACGAAAATAATGGTGCGGAATCAATCAAAAGAGGCGAATCAAGTTGTTTTGAATATATCACACAGCCAGATTCGAAAAAAGGCCGTTCGACCAAAAATGACGTCACAAGTTAAAACATCAATGTTGAAAGTCATCGAAAAATACAGGAGAAATATGACTTGCTAAAAGAGGATAAAAAAAAGTTTCTCAACAACGATATCGTCAAAGAGTAAAAGAAAGATTCGTTACAGGACAAAATAGTGTTATAAATTAATCACAAAACAGGGTGAATATTAGGATTGAGAATTTCAAAGATACGAAGAATGATTTTACAGATTCGACACCAATTGTTCAAAGTACGGAGATTCTTGATTCAAATTGCGAGAAATTAAGTACATTAATTAAGTCAATGAATGTTTCGTGCACTAAATGTGGTGCTAAACATTTCAGAGGAGAAGAAGTACAGTCGAACAAACTATAGTTCGAAGACCTCGAACGTTCGAAGTCCTCACGGAGAAGAATATGTAAAAGAAATGTGAGGAGAAAAATTGGGAGCATGAGTTTCGAGAAGAGAAAATTTTCGAAAGAAAAAATTGAGGGAGTGGTACTTGCGGGCCAAGTGTGAATGAGTGAAAGAGTGACCACTGAGGTCTAAAAGTCACATTTTTTTATCTTGCTATGAAGGCCCGCCAAGTACCACTCCCTCAATTTTTTCTTTCGAAAATTTTCTCTTCTCGAAACTCATGCTCCCAATTTTTCTCCTCACAAATTATGAAAACCCAATCGAGTGAGCGAGCGTAACGAGCGAACGAGCACAACGTTGTATGGTTTGATTTTTCTTTTTTTTGTACTTGGTACTTGTATTTGATATCAATCCTTTTACAGAGATTTTTTTGAAGGACGACTTTTGTTGAAAACGAATTTTTGGAAGAAGACTTTTTGTGGAAGACAAATTTTTATTGGTGGGTATTTTTGAAGACAGATTTTGTGTGAAAGAATTTTGGTGGTAAGTTTTGTGGGTGGACCACATTAATGTACTTGGCGAAAGGTTTTTGCACCAGGGGTGCTTTTTGGGGGATATCACTACTTTTTGTATATTTTTTTTTACTTCCTGCTAACTGCGCTAGCTCGCTGTGCTTGCTCGATTGGGTCTTCGTAGATCCTCACTCGCTATGCTCGCTCGATTGTCAGTATTTTTCTGACCGATTATTTCCATTAAGTATATCCCATTGGATAGACGGTTAAAAATTTTGAATTTTCTGTTATAAAACGCTAGATATTATCGGAAATGTTGATGAGAACGCGTAAATGTATGTCCAGTTGATTTCTGTAACTCTGACTTTTGCTTAGGGGCAGACGTGAAATATTAACCCTCATTGGGTTGTATAAATTGATCCGTCAAAATCATTCACAGTAAATATTCGCAACGTGGAACCCTATGGCGGCGCTCCTCCCTTCTCATCCGGGATTGGGAGCGGCCACAGCGGAGTTACCTACAGACAGGGTTATAGTCACTGCTCATTACAAATTAAATCTTAAAAAATGTTCACAGTAAGAAAATCTGAAAATCAGTGTATAAATAATGATTGGTATTCACTCAATAAAGTCTTCCGAGACTTTAGTACTCCTGTTATAAATTCCATGACAAGATTCGTCCGTTCCATCCGGTTCACCAAGGTATTCTTAGAACCCGATGGTTTCAAGTCGTGTAACTATCCTTACTCCAGTAGTCTAATAACTGTGCCGCCATATCTACATTGACTGCTGAGTCATCGAAGCAAACCCCCGGAGCATAGCGCAACGTACACATTTCCTTCACAGAGCTAGAAGTAGGCGTGCGATAACCATAACCAGCGCAGTTAAAGAATTGATCATATCGTCAAGACCTGAGGGAACGGACATATTCGGCGGACAGTCCAGAACTGAAACGTAACTCAGAAAACTGTGTATAAAGTGTTACGGACCTCTATACTCCTCTTGGAGCGTATTCCGAGTTACGCCTGCTCTAGACTGCCCGCCGAGATACCTCTGCTTCCTCAGGACCCGTCGATATATCAATCAATATATCAATAGCATGGCCACGAAATAGTTCTCTCCGGAACTAAACCACTCAGGTATATAGATTCTTTGAAGCCTATGCCATTTTTTTTTTTTAATGTACTTGCCTCGAGACTCTACCGAGTCCCTTGATATTCAGCACCTGAATCATGAACATATAACCAATAAAGCGTCTTATTCTACATCGTAAGAATTTTTTAACTGAGCTAGATATACTATCAGATGGTTAGCGATAAGAGGAGAATAAAGTATTATAAGCTGGTCGAGGCCAATTTCATCTGACACATAACAAATTTCACGTATTTTCAATGATTATGTTTCGCATACTGAACTGTTAATAATTATACGAACGACCAATTGATTAATCTAACTGGTTGACTCTGATAACCTCATAACTTGATTTTTCCATGAAACAGGCTCGCGATTTCCATACGATGTCGAGCTGATACATAAACTTCAAAGCCCATCTTGTTTCACTTTGTCGGTAATGATTCTCACATCACATCATGTATCTCAATATCACGCAGTGATAACGAGTGCAATGAAATGTCAAACCGAAGCAGCCGACGCGAACACGCTATAGCTAGCAGTTTCGGGCAATCGATTCTCGATCTGTTACATTTAAAGATGGCGGCTTGTTTACATTCACGATTCGATCTAACTCGTGATTCTTAACAGTGCTGACACAGGCGCTGTCCGGCGGCCAATGCCAGGTACTCGGATCGCTGTTGTCCCGACTGTCTAGTGGTCGCTACTCGTCTCTAATTTTTAGTAGCCGAAACAACAGCCTATACCACGGACGTATAATTATATTAGAATTATATTAGAATTAAAATTCGTTCACTTACCCACTCATATGCCTGGTACAGAAGCACTGTCACGTATATTAGAGATTGTTTTCCGAATTTTCTTGATCTAACGGGTCTAGTAATTACTGATAATAATTATCGTATGAATTCTCTTAATTTAATTCTAATATTCATGACAATCGATTCTCGATCTTTTACGCTGAAAAGTGGCGGCTTGCTCACGTGTCACGAGTGCCATCTAGCATCGGATATGAACCAAAGCGAACTAAATTACAACGACCAATCGTAACCGAGATCTGTCTTAGCGGCCTACCTTACCATGCGAGCGGCGTAGTCTAAACTACAGAACAGACCGCCGCTCTTCTCTAATTTTTATACTCGTAGCTCAAAGCAAAGTCTGGCTCGAGGAGACGACGATGATGAAGGAGACGAAAATTTTCGACCGAAACGGACCTGTCAGATCTTTGAATAATCATATCTCATCTTTACGTGCACGGATTTAATCGAAATAGGGCTCAAATGAAAGCTTTTCGTGCCGGCATTCTAACAATAATATTTCGAGTCCCATGGATATCGCGAGATGAAAGAAATAAGAGAATGTGATTTCCCCCACCACCGCGAATAGCTCCCGTTCGGGTAAAGAGACTCGCTTCGAGTCTCACGCAGCGAATTAAAAAATTTTTTTTTTAATGTACTTGGCGCGAGACTCTACCGAGTCTCTTGATATATCTGAAAATACTCACGATATATGTATAGTATTATATCAGTGGAAAATACTTCGCGCAAGACTTATCAATCGGATAATAAAAGGAAGAGGCGAAAAAATTTGCCGAATTCAATCTCGACAACGGCGCCACCTAGCCACTGACTGAGTGTACTCTTTCTCATCGTCTGCTCTCCGCGTACTAGATACCTACTAGATACCGCCGCTCTTCTCTGATTTTCATACTCATAGGCCGTGGCAAGGCCGGAGGAGACGACGAAAGATCGAGTGAAACGGACCTGTCAGATCTTTTCAATTACTCATATCTCATCTTTACGTGCACGAATTCAATCGAAATAGGGCTCAAATGAACTTTTCGTACCGACAATCTAATATAATAATTCTTCAGACCCATGGAGATCGCGAAATGAAAGAAAACAGAGATTCTGATTACCCCCACCACCGCGAATAGCTCCCGTTCGGGTAAATAGACTCGGTGAGTCTACGCGCGGCGTTTAAAAAATTTTTTTTTTAATGTACTTGGCGCGAGACTCTACCGAGTCTCTTGATATTCGATGGTACACATCCAAAATAAAATGATTTCTTCGAACGTGATCGGTACTATAATAACTCCTAATCTTTTGCATGTTTCAATGCTAACTTCAACTTGCAAAAATAGTATGACATAATAATTGAATGAATAATTCTCAGAAATAAAAAATAATCATTAATCAAAAAGAGCGCGCGAAGCGCGCTATAAATCTAGTATGTAAAACAATACAAAGTTACGTCCCTCAATTTAATTACATTCATTGATCTTTGATCTCTTTTATTGAATTGATTATCTATTTCACATACCTTTATTTTTTAAAATTTCATGACTTTCAAAATCAAAAAATCTTTCAGGTTTCCATTTATTCAATTTATAAATAATTAATACAGGTAATGGTTCAAATTTTTATTCAAATTAGCTGGTTTACAATATTTTTCACATAATTCTACAAATTTTTTGACACATAAATTCGTCAATTAGTTGTTACGTCCAATGAATCTTTGAAATTTCTTTCATATTTTAAATTCAATCAAAACAACATTGCACCAAAACTTCAATTGATACGTTGGCAACATTCAGCGGGATGTGTGATTCCCAGAGGCGGCTTAGAGAGCGAATAAACCGGTAACTATTCCATTCTTCCTCAGATAATCACGAGGTTTCGCAGTATGCTGACCTTGTGGATAACTTCGAGGTGTAGGTGTAGGATTTTGACGCGTCCCTTCGTAAGCAGCTGTGATCTGAGATGAATACTTTTCGAAGTCAGCTTGACATTTCCTGGAATGTCAAATTTCGTTTCAGGATCGCAATCGCTTTCACAGTCGGCGGAATTCCAACCAAAAGTGGATCCAACGACTTATCTGCCGCGGCGTCCGCTCTTGACTCCGCCTCTGTAGAGTTGATAGAGTCCTTTAGATTTGTCAGTCAGGATGGCAAGGATTTCATCTTCAATAAATTTAGCCCACTTTGCTAAGCCCTCGAGTAGCGTGCCTTCGGCGAGTTTAATTTATGCCGAACTTGCCCCGATCTTAGGCTCTGCTGCACAGGATCCATTTTCCAGAGCAAGAGAGCTTCCTGTCAGAGTCGTAAGAAACAGAAGGATACTTAATTTGATGTCCACTTTGTTTGAATGTCTGCAGTTTCCCGACTGTGGCTCGGCTTATATACTCGAATGCACATCCAGAAACTCCGATACGGGGGCGTTATCGTCTTTTTTATCGTAATGTAATAAAGGCACATTGGTGAGTTTCAAATGTTCATGCAATGTACACGAAGTACCGTGTCTGAAACATTCACCGAAGCATTAAAAACGGACTATTTTGATGGTTTAAAAACGGTCAGTAAAACATTTTATGACACGTTTATTATCGTTTCAATCTCCTCTGCACGAGCTCATCATACTCGAATGCACTTCCGGAAACTCCGATACGTGGGCGTTATCGTCTCTTTTATCTTGTAATAAAGGCATATTGATGAGTTGTAAACTTTGATGCAATGTACACGAAGTATCGTGTCTGAAACATTCACCGAAGCATTAAAAACGGACTATTTTGATGGTTTAAAAACGGTCAGTAAAACATTTTTTCCACGTTTATTATCGTTTCCCTTACGAAAAAAAACACCCAATTTTGAGGGTAAATGCCCAAGTTTGAGGGTAAATGCCCAAGTCTAAGGGTAAACCTCCGATATTCAGGGTAAACCCTCAAAATTTCGGGGTCAAGCCTCCACCTTTTGGGGGTTAACCTTCTATATTTCGGGATTTACCCTCAACTTTGAGGGTGACCCGCTGAGTTGGTGGTTACGCCCAACAGGATTCGAGATTTTAGCCTCAACTTTGAGTGTTTACCCTTATTTTCAAGGATAACTCGCAAAGTAAATAGATTATTGTTCCTAGAAACCGTGTCTATCAGTAGCTATGTGAAAAATTCAAAATCATGTATAGGTAATCATGGAAGTATGGTTTTATTTATCATGAAGACATATAATTGCGTAAGTACATATACAGGGTGAGTTATCTTCGGGTCTGAACGAGGGAGGGGCTTATCACTGCTGACGCTCCGCCCCTTGGCGTATCACAAACTGTTATCAGCATTTAAGTTTACATCAAGCCGTCGATACTTGGTCTGGTCTTGGTCTGGTGTAAACTTAGATTCTGATAACAGTTTGTGATACGTCAAAGGGCGGAGCATCAGCAGTAGCGAGCCCCTCCCTCGTTCAGACCCGAGATAACTCACCCTGTATATAAATGCATATTATATACGAGTCATGTGAATATCGATCGGATCATGCTGATTTCTTCTGAATATAAAGCATATATGCAATGTATATCTATAACCGTATGGACAAAAACTATTGGAGTACTCAATTGTGACTAATAAAACAACTGAGGAACTCAACAGTTCTTCGTAAATATCAATAGTTCGAGTGGTTGTTTGGTAGTTTTGTCAGTAGTGACCATGAATTCACTATTGGACCTGTGTAGTTACAGAGAACTATTAAAGATGTTAACAAGTAGTTCCACATATCCTTCCAGTAGTGAACTTTAGTGAACTTCTCCCTCAATTTTATATGCGTGCATGATGCTTAGCGCCACTGAACATACTAATGTAAGTGTTGTTTTATTTTTCTATATAAAATGTATACTTGAGCAGGGGTGATGTCACAACGTAGTCAAATTGAGGGTTTACCGAAGCCTTGGGAGTTTATCCTCAAATTGAGGGTTAACCCTCAAGTTGGGGGTAATTTCGTACCAAATGCAAATTTTCCAAAAAAAATTTTCGTGCAAATTTTTTCCCAATTTGATAAGATTAAGAATTTTTTTCTCTTTCAAATTGCCACTGTGTGATTTGATGAAGACAACATCGTGGTAGAAATCGATAGAATTTGACCGAATTTCGTCGATTCTGATAGAGTTTAATCAAATCATTCAAAAAAGAAAGGAAAAGATAACTATTTTACAAACAAGTTTCATCAAGATTATACTAAAAATTGTAGAAACAATTTCTAAAAAGTATATTTTTTTTATGTGTGTGAATGAATGAATCAAGAATCAATGAGTGGGGATAATGAATTTTGTTAAATATGTGAAACAATTACGAACCAAACGGAAGAAAATAAAAGGAATTGATTATTTATTCCGTATACGTTGATTCCTTAAAAATTCACGACTGTTAGAATTTTTTAATCTTTTAGGTTAGGAGTTAGGAGTTAGGACCATATTTGGGTTCACAAAGGTCGACTTTATTAAGATTGCAAGGTGTCATTTGTGTATTTAAAAAAATTAGCCGTTACAGAGCAAAAGTGTCGTTGTTACATTGCACTGGTTTTGCAACAAATCATTCAGCAACAGAGACACAAGTAAAAAAAAATGACGCAAGTCGAAAAATTATCGCTCATAATTCAACAAAAGTGACACAACTCAAAAGTACTGTTCGTTCCTGCCATGTAAGCCCTGCTCCTGCCCTTTGTGGAACTGAATGAATCCAAACTTTTTCCAAATGATTCAAAAAGTCGGGAAAAAACTTTTCACCATGAACGGTTTACGTCATAGAACTTACAATCGGTAACTTCCTTGAACATGCAAAGTTTTCACTTTTAGTTATTTGCTTCTACTGAAAAATGCCAATTTTGGAGTTGTGACGTTATGGAATCCGACGTGCGATTTATTCGATTTATAAACAATTATTACAGGTAATGGTTCCAATTTTCATTGAAATTCCTGCCTATTTTATAACAAAAATTAAGACGCCATTGACTCTGTGGATTTTCATAGATGTGTAGGTACACAGATTCAAAAAAAGATTCACGAACTTGAATTTTTACGTTCACTAGCTCACAATAGCGCGCTTCGCGCGCTCCTGAGAACAAATTTCAGATGGTTATTACAGCGCTTTTTTTCTTACATTAGTTTGCTGACCTTTTTTTAAAATCTTTACCAACCAATTCTAATTTACTCGGTGTATTATAAGTTGTGAAGGTTTTCTTGAAATGTGTTTGATTGAATGCGAATCTGCTCACCAAACGGATCACCATAAAAATATCTTTGTGGAGTTACCTCAAAATATGTTACGTTATATTTTAAGAACGATTGATTCAAATTAATTCGAGCGTTTACTTGTTATCGAGAAAAATTCAAATAGGATGGTGGATCTCAATTTCAGCATCCGGTTACTAAATACGATACTATGCGAACGATTAACAGAATTTCGGATAGATTATCATGCCCATCGTTCGCGCAAACAGTACCCACAACAATATATCAGTAATTATTATCTGTACCAGGGAATAAAAAAAAATCCAAATCTGCAAAGCTGCAGGTATCAAAATCCAGTATTGCCCATGCGCCGGGAGCGATCCAATATCCGTCCTTTCCAGTTCCCAGGCAAACAAAGCCGTTAAAATGATAGTGAATCTAGGTGACCAGCGAAAATGGTGCATAATTCTGATGACTTAAGTTCATCCGGTTTCACTTAGGTTGAACCAGCAGACAAAAAGTGACATTGTAAAATCATTCATTTTGGAACGTTACATTTTTCTGTTTCATCAACCCGGTGGAAACTTATACTTCTGTCTTGAAATACAACGAAAAATATTGTGTGTAAGTTTCATTCAAGATTAGGCAAACAAAAAGTTACATTCCGAAATGAATGATTCTGAAATGTTACTTGTTTGCTGCTTAATCATCCTAAATGAAACCGAACGAATTGAAGTCATCAGAATTACGCATCATTTTAGCTATCCACCTTGATTCGGTATCATTTTCACGGCATTCTCTTGCTTGGCAACTGGAACGGACGGAATTGAATCACTCCCGTCGCATCTACTCTAATGAATTTTGGTACCAGCATTGTAGATTTTGAAATATTAATTTTTCAATGGTAGCGGTAACGATTACTGATCAACTAGAAGGCCTTGTTCCTCATTCGCTCGCTTCGCTCGCTCACTCGGTTGAGGGGGAGCGTTGTTCCTCGCTCGCTTCGCTCGCTTGGTTGTCAGTGGTATTTCAAATATTTTGGGAGTGTGTACTATCACTTTATGCAATTGAAATCGGTAGAGGATTGTTCCTCGCTCGCTGCGCTTAATCGGTTGTCAGTAGTACCCAAAATATTCTAAGAACATACTGATATTGTTACGCTACATCTTTTCGATGGTTCAATTGTATTACAGATGTAAGATGGATATGTAACATGTATTTGCATAAATTGAAATTGTTATTAACCTTACTATGGTCGGCAGAAAGGGGCACAATTATACTATACGTTTCAGATAGTTCAATTGCATTACAGATATAACGTGTATCTGTCTGTACCTTGTAAATCGCAGTGTCTGTATTACAGAATGCATATTTTCACCTGTACCATATGAATGTACCATAGCGACAATTTCCGAAACCTCATTAAATAAACAGAGATCAGTTCAAAGACCTCACTCCACCTAGTGATGAGTCGCTCGGTCGGAGAGGACGTTGTTCCGCGCTCGCTTCGCTCGCTCGGTCGGCAATGGTATTTTAAGTATCTTGGAAATGTATACCATCACGCTATGCAATTCAGATCGGTGAAGGATTGTTCCTTGGTATAACAGTAAAGTACATGATTGTATTTCCGGATTACCGGATGTCCGGATGTCCAGAAAATTTCCCAATCCTGGTACAGCAAAGACTTCATCACTATTCTCATCATTCTCATCATATTATTACTACATATATTATATTAATAAATTACCATTATTATTATTATTATGATTATGTTAGAATTAGATTGTTAAAATTATCATGGAAAATTCGTCATGCCTACTATGAATTCCGATGTTCCGTTACTCAACTGACAATTCATGATAATAGTATGCAGATATTTTAAGAACATACTAATATTATTACACTGTTTAATTGTATTACAGATCGAGAATGGATATGGAACATATTATTGCATAAATTGAAATTAATATCAATCTTACTATGGTCGGCGGAAAGGGGAACACGTAGGTGATGAGTAAACATATTTTTGCAAAAAAAGAACGAAAATTAAATTGAGTCATTTATTCCGTATCCGAAGTTCAAATGGTAGGACACGTTCACAGATTATAATGAGCAAATTAAGAGTTAACAAAAGATGAAATTATTATCTATCGTACAATATTTCCAGATTCAAAATTATGCAGAACGAAAATTAAGATACACCATATAGTGTGCAGTGAAGCAAAAACGAATGAATTATCTAATGAAACTCTGAAAATCTCGAAATATTGTAACCAGCGAGGCTTTAGTGAATTTTATACGTATGATTTCAAGTTATATCGGATGTAAAAGAATTATTCTCCAATAATGACGGGTTCGATTTGAAAAAAAAGTACGCGCTACCCGCATTTTTCCTAGCTTTTGCATCTTCCCGTTAAGGGGAAATGCAAGGTGATTTTCCAATCATCAGCGCCACCTATCGGAAGATGGCGCAACCACCAGGCCGCCATCTATCGGGAGATAGAGTGGTTACAACGAACCACTCTATCTCACCCCTCCGTCGGTATTGCAGTTTTTTTTTGCAAGTCGCTAATATTTTCGTCGGTATTGCAGTTTTCTACTGAATTCGATAATATTTTCGTCCCCTTTTTCTGAAATCGTGTGTTTTCACACACCTATTCGAGGATTAGACTTGCAACATTCATAATAATATAGATTATTATGCAGTAGTTTTACTACTGTATTTACGAGTATTTCTACCCGTTTTCGCTGAATTTCTACAGCTTTTTCTGTAACAAAACTGACGGTAACCTAATATTTATAATGAATTTCAAGTAATTGAACCAATTATAAATAATCGTTACATTTTTTTAGTCGAGTTAGAGAACTTGAAAGAGTTCTGCATTTTACTACAGGAATTACGAGTATCTCTACTCTCTGTCGCAGAGCTCAGTATCCACAGTATTGTCGCTACAGATAAAATAATAATCTAGATTATTATAAAACCACTGTAATCAGAGTATCTCTACTCTTTTTCGCTGTATCTCTACAGCTCGTACAACACGATGTGTGATATTAGCAGAGCTCAGTATCCACAGTATTGTTGCTACAGATAAAATAATAATCCAGATTATTATAAAACCACTGTAATCAGAGTATCTCTACTCTTTTTCGCTATATCTCTACAGCTCGGACAACACGATATGTGATTGAGCACGGCTCAGTATCCACAGTATTGTTGCTACAGATAAAATAATAATCCAGATTATTATAAAACCACTGTAATCAGAGTATCTCTACTCTTTTTCGCTGCATCTCTGCAGCTTGTGCAACACGATATGTGATATTAGCAGAGCTCAGTATCCACAGTATTGTCGCTACAGATAAAATAATAATCCAGATTATTATAAAACCACTGTAATCAGAGTATCTCTACTCTTTTTGGCTGTATCTCTACAGCTCGTACAACACGATGTGTGATATTAGCAGAGCTCAGTATCCACAGTATTGTTGCTACAGATAAAATAATAATCCAGATTATTATAAAACCACTGTAATCAGAGTATCTCTACTCTTTTTCGCTATATCTCTACAGCTCGGACAACACGATATGTGATTGAGCACGGCTCAGTATCCACAGTATTGTTGCTACAGATAAAATAATAATCCAGATTATTATAAAACCACTGTAATCAGAGTATCTCTACTCTTTTTCGCTGCATCTCTGCAGCTTGTGCAACACGATATGTGATATTAGCAGAGCTCAGTATCCACAGTATTGTCGCTACAGATAAAATAATAATCCAGATTATTATAAAACCACTGTAATCAGAGTATCTCTACTCTTTTTGGCTGTATCTCTACAGCTCGTACAACACGATGTGTGATATTAGCAGAGCTCAGTATCCACAGTATTGTTGCTACAGATAAAATAATAATCCAGATTATTATAAAACCACTGTAATCAGAGTATCTCTACTCTTTTTCGCTATATCTCTACAGCTCGGACAACACGATATGTGATTGAGCACGGCTCAGTATCCACAGTATTGTTGCTACAGATAAAATAATAATCCAGATTATTATAAAACCACTGTAATCAGAGTATCTCTACTCTTTTTCGCTATATCTCTACAGCTCGGAAAACACGATATGTGATTGAGCACGGCTCAGTATCCACAGTATTGTTGCTACAGATAAAATAATAATCCAGATTATTATAAAACCACTGTAATCAGAGTATCTCTACTCTTTTTGGCTGTATCTCTACAGCTCGTACAACACGATGTGTGATATTAGCAGAGCTCAGTATCCACAGTATTGTTGCTACAGATAAAATAATAATCCAGATTATTATAAAACCACTGTAATCAGAGTATCTCTACTCTTTTTCGCTATATCTCTACAGCTCGGAAAACACGATATGTGATTGAGCACGGCTCAGTATCCACAGTATTGTTGCTACAGATAAAATAATAATCCAGATTATTATAAAACCACTGTAATCAGAGTATCTCTACTCTTTTTCGCTGCATCTCTGCAGCTTGTGCAACACGATATGTGATATTAGCAGAGCTCAGTATCCACAGTATTGTCGCTACAGATAAAATAATAATCCAGATTATTATAAAACCACTGTAATCAGAGTATCTCTACTCTTTTTGGCTGTATCTCTACAGCTCGTACAACACGATGTGTGATATTAGCAGAGCTCAGTATCCACAGTATTGTTGCTACAGATAAAATAATAATCCAGATTATTATAAAACCACTGTAATCAGAGTATCTCTACTCTTTTTCGCTATATCTCTACAGCTCGTACAACACGATATGTGATATTAGCAGAGCTCAGTATCCACAGTATTGTTGCTACAGATAAAATAATAATCCAGATTATTATAAAACCACTGTAATCAGAGTAGTTCACTCTTTTTCGCTGCATCTCTGCAGCTTGTGCAACACGATATGTGATTGAGCACGGCTCAGTATCCACAGTATTGTTGCTACAGATAAAATAATAATCCAGATTATTATAAAACCACTGTAATCAGAGTATCTCTACTCTTTTTGGCTGTATCTCTACAGCTCGTACAACACGATGTGTGATATTAGCAGAGCTCAGTATCCACAGTATTGTTGCTACAGATAAAATAATAATCCAGATTATTATAAAACCACTGTAATCAGAGTATCTCTACTCTTTTTCGCTATATCTCTACAGCTCGGAAAACACGATATGTGATTGAGCACGGCTCACAGTATTGTCGCTACAGATAAAATAATAATCTAGATTATTATAAAACCACTGTAATCAGAGTATCTCTACTCTTTTTCGCTATATCTCTACAGCTCGGACAACACGATATGTGATTGAGCACGGCTCAGTATCCACAGTATTGTTGCTACAGATAAAATAATAATCCAGATTATTATAAAACCACTGTAATCAGAGTATCTCTACTCTTTTTCGCTGCATCTCTGCAGCTTGTGCAACACGATATGTGATATTAGCAGAGCTCAGTATCCACAGTATTGTTGCTACAGATAAAATAATAATCCAGATTATTATAAAACCACTGTAATCAGGTATCTCTACTCTTTTTTGGCTGTATCTCTACGAAAAGCTCAGTACAACTTACGATGTGTATGATATTAGCAGAGCTCGAGTATCCACAATATTGTTACTTCCCAGATAAAATAATAATCCAGATTATTATAAAACCACTGTAATCAGAGTATCTCTACTCTTTTTCGCTATATCTCTACAGCTCGGACAACACGATATGTGATTGAGCACGGCTCAGTATCCACAGTATTGTTGCTACAGATAAAATAATAATCCAGATTATTATAAAACCACTGTAATCAGAGTAGCTCTACTCTTTTTCGCTGCATCTCTGCAGCTTGTGCAACACGATATGTGATATTAGCAGAGCTCAGTATCCACAGTATTGTCGCTACAGATAAAATAATAATCCAGATTATTATAAAACCACTGTAATCAGAGTATCTCTACTCTTTTTGGCTGTATCTCTACAGCTCGTACAACACGATGTGTGATATTAGCAGAGCTCAGTATCCACAGTATTGTTGCTACAGATAAAATAATAATCCAGATTATTATAAAACCACTGTAATCAGAGTATCTCTACTCTTTTTCGCTATATCTCTACAGCTCGGACAACACGATATGTGATTGAGCACGGCTCAGTATCCACAGTATTGTTGCTACAGATAAAATAATAATCCAGATTATTATAAAACCACTGTAATCAGAGTATCTCTACTCTTTTTCGCTATATCTCTACAGCTCGGACAACACGATATGTGATTGAGCACGGCTCAGTATCCACAGTATTGTCGCTACAGATAAAATAATAATCCAGATTATTATAAAACCACTGTAATCAGAGTATCTCTACTCTTTTTCGCTATATCTCTACAGCTCGGACAACACGATATGTGATATTAGCAGAGCTCATATCCACAGTATTGTTGCTACAGATGGAATAATAATCTAGATTATTATGCAGTAGTTTTACCACTATAATCAGAGTATCTCTACTCTCTTTCGCTATATCGCTACAGCTCGTACAACACGATATGTGATATTAGCAGAGCTCATATCCACAGTATTGTTGCTACAGATGGAATAATAATCTAATAATCCAGATTATTATAAAACCACTGTAATCAGAGTATCTCTACTCTTTTTCGCTGCATCTCTGCAGCTTGTGCAACACGATATGTGATATTAGCAGATCTCAGTATCCACAGTATTGTCGCTACAGATAAAATAATAATCCAGATTATTATAAAACCACTGTAATCAGAGTATCTCTACTCTTTTTCGCTATATCTCTACAGCTCGGACAACACGATATGTGATTGAGCACGGCTCAGTATCCACAGTATTGTTGCTACAGATAAAATAATAATCCAGATTATTATAAAACCACTGTAATCAGAGTATCTCTACTCTTTTTGGCTGTATCTCTACAGCTCGTACAACACGATGTGTGATATTAGCAGAGCTCAGTATCCACAGTATTGTTGCTACAGATAAAATAATAATCCAGATTATTATAAAACCACTGTAATCAGAGTATCTCTACTCTTTTTCGCTATATCTCTACAGCTCGGACAACACGATATGTGATTGAGCACGGCTCAGTATCCACAGTATTGTTGCTACAGATAAAATAATAATCCAGATTATTATAAAACCACTGTAATCAGAGTAGCTCTACTCTTTTTCGCTGCATCTCTGCAGCTTGTGCAACACGATATGTGATATTAGCAGAGCTCATATCTACAGTATTGTCGCTACAGATAAAATAATAATGTAGATTATTATACAGTAGTTTTACTACTGTAGTCAGAGTACGTCTACTCTTCTTCGCTGCATCCCTGCAGCTTGTGCAATACCAAAATTGATAATTGCCTTACATTTATAATAAATTTCAATCACTTGAACCAATTATAAAAAGAAGTCACATTTTTTCAATCAAGTTGGCGAACTTGAAAGAGTTCTGTGTTCTACCACAGGATTCGCGAGTATCTCTACTCTCTGTCGCTGTATCTCTACAGCTTGTGCAATACCAAAATTGATAATTGCCTTACATTTATAATAAATTTCAATCACTTGAACCAATTATAGAAAGGAGTCACATTTTTTCAATCAAGTTGGCGAACTTGAAAGAGTTCTGTGTTCTACCACAGGATTCGCGAGTATCTCTACTCTCTGTCGCTGTATCTCTACAGCTTGTGCAATACCAAAATTGATAATTGCCTTACATTTATAATAAATTTCAATCACTTGAACCAATTATAAAAAGAAGTCACATTTTTTCAATCAAGTTGGCGAACTTGAAAGAGTTCTGTGTTCTACCACAGGATTCGCGAGTATCTCTACTCTCTGTCGCTGTATCTCTACAGCTTGTGCAATACCAAAATTGATAATTGCCTTACATTTATAATAAATTTCAATCACTTGAACCAATTATAAAAAGGAGTCACATTTTTTCAATCAAGTTGGCGAACTTGAAAGAGTTCTGTGTTCTACCACAGGATTCGCGAGTATCTCTACTCTCTGTCGCTGTATCTCTACAGCTTGTGCAATACCAAAATTGATAATTGCCTTACATTTATAATAAATTTCAATCACTTGAACCAATTATAGAAAGGAGTCACATTTTTTCAATCAAGTTGGCGAACTTGAAAGAGTTCTGTGTTCTACCACAGGATTCGCGAGTATCTCTACTCTCTGTCGCTGTATCTCTACAGCTTGTGCAATACCAAAATTTATAATTGCCTTACATTTATAATAAATTTCAATCACTTGAACCAATTATAAAGAGTCTTCACATTTTTTCAATCAAGTTAGAGAACTTGAAAGAGCTCTGTGTTTTACCACCGGATTCGCGAGTATCTCTACTCTCGGTCACTGTTTTTTTTTTACAGCTGATGCAATACCAGAATTGATAATTGCCTTACATTTATAACAAGTTTCAAGTACTCCAGCCACATTTAAATATTCGCAGTATTTCTACTACGTATGCAGTATCGAGTCTGCGATAGACATTTAGTATTTCTACTATATGTTCACGATTTCTCAAATTCAAAGACATCCATAGCTTTCTGTAAAGTTACAGGACATAGCACGATGTCATTCATAATATTCATACAGCTAGGGTTCGTTTTTCTTCAACCACTATGTACAGCAGTCAAAAACAGCCCCCACTACTCGTACGATATATTTTTATGGATATTCATCAGATTTTCGCGGTAAAGCTAGAGGATATGCTAAGATTGCGACTGTGATGGAACAGTCAGTTTCGATTGTCAAGTTATTATTTCAACATTCAGCCACAAAAATGTCGAATTTTCAAAATTTGTATAAAATTCCATCACTTTCCCCTGACTTTTGCAGACTCTGGCAAATTCTCTGACTTTTACCGGTTTTTTCAGTTTTGAAGGTCTGTAACAACCGTGTTACAACCCACTTTATGTAAGTTGATCAATAAAAGGAAAGAAAAACGATACAGTCCCTTTCGTGAATCCATTAGTTCTTCACTTTTGTGTAATAATAACTTATATACAAAACCTCATGAGAATTCCAAGTTGTAATCCAACAGAACGTTGGTGGAAATTTTAGTATTTCAATACTAAAATTGATCGAAAATAAGCATGTCTTGTTCCATTCAAACGTTCGATTGCCAGACCATTTTTCTCATTAATTTTCTCGTGCGATTCGTCATCACGAATTGCATCATCAAAATCTTATCTCTCAATTTCGCGGAATATCAAAGAAATAATTTTTCATTATTGGATCATCAATCAAACGGTGATACAGGTATGCAAACTGCACTTATCAAATGTATTCTTGGGGACTAACTCAAGGAATTCTCATGGAATTAAGTCTAACTTTCCTACTGAACCTTAAAAGTCCCTGAAGTCTCTAAGTTTTCGTATAAGTAACTTAATTCTCTAATCATCGCTGTTTTGGGTGCTTTCGAGACCACCGATGATTGCCAGGGTAGCAACTCTCGCTGCGCTCTGCATCTTACGCATTCCTTTCAAAACCTCCCGTGCCTCTCGAAACACGTATCAGGGCATCGGCATGAAACTTTGGCACAGTAGAAGCCGATGGATATGCTGCGGCATGGCAAGCAAAGTCGTCGTATGCGGAGTCAAGGTTGTACTCGTGCCGTGACATCTGTAAAGTGAAATCAAGTTACAAAGAAATTCCAATATATTATATTTCTTGTATACGAGAGCCAGTATCTGAGACATCATCCTAGAAATATCAAAGAATTTACTATTGTTCCATTGGAAAAACTAACTGGACAACGTTAAATTGAGAGGTGCGTCCATTAAGTCAACTCGGATATCGAAAAAGAGTAATAGTTTTCTTCGTTCGATGCTTTGATTTCCCTACCATGAATACCTTTGTTCATTTGGACAACATTTCAACACATACACTTGGCAATCCTATGGGACAAACGATTTCTACAATGGTTGTCGACATTCTTAGGTAGAATTTGAAACAGCCAATGGACTCACTTTCTTCTACAGATATATACCGTTAGTAAACGAGGAAAGGCAAAAGTCAGAAACCAACAGGGGCGCACGCTTATATATCTACTCGCGCTGCCAAACGCACCCGACAGACGGACGACTGAAGCGTGCGCCTGTGCTGGTTTCGGACTGTTTCCTTTCCTCGTTTACTCACGGTATGTCGACGATACATACAACTTGTTATACATTAACTTCTGTACTGACACACGATTTCGATAATACATCCATTGAAGAGGACATTGTAGTACCATGGAAAGAGAAAACGAAGCTTTGGCCCCCCTTTTTTGTAACCTGACTGGACTCAATCGAAACAACTTTCAATTTACAACTATCGCTGGACGGGGGTACACCTCTGTATAGGTAAAAATTCTTATGAAAAATATTTTTTTTCTGGCAAATTGGAAAGAACGATTTTGTATCGCAAGAATAGCCCAAGATACTGAAAACATTTGATCTTTTTCAAACTTTTTACTGAGTTATTTTTTTTTTTTTTTTTCAATATTTCCACCAAATATTGAATTCAACCGGTCGGTTACGAGGATTAACGATTTGATCAAATATTCACTGTGACAAGAATAAAATGTGTACATCTCAAAAACCATTAATCACTCACTGAAACGACCAATTTTCAACACATCTCATTTTTCGCACAGTGAATATTTGATCGAATTATTACTCCTTATAACCGACCAGTTGAATTCAATTTTTTTTTTTCATTCTTTCAGTCCAAAAATGGTAATGTTACATCTTTGGGTGGATAAAAGTCGCGGTTTTAAAGGGAAGTTTTTTAAATGTAAAGAGTATCTGTGTTGAGAACATAGGTCTTACCGACTCTAGCTTTGGCTAGAGATAATCTTTCTCGTATTATGAACACCGCTCTCACTCAAGGACTGTCACGGCTGCAAAGTCTGCATCCACTAGTGGGGAACATTTCACGTAAGATTGACCGTCAAACACCTCATCATTCGTGTTCGGTGAAGCGGATTCATGTGATCTGCGGAATATGAAAACAAATTATTGCCTGCACAGGGATGAACTTGCCTGACCTAGCACCTAGACTGCTTTGGCTCTGAATTCATGATTACCTGCTCAATCATATAAAAAGATGTGTAAAGAATGAGAATCGACAAACCTTGGTCAACGTCGATCACTCTCCACGTCTAAACCATGAATACCAACCACATCGTATTTCACCTGACAGCTGGCCACCCTGACGACCGGCTCCAACTCTACCTTTGATTCTGTTGCTTCCTTCCTGGCGAATCCGTTCGTTTTTCGATCAACTGCGATTCTCCATGTGCCCCGGAATCTAGATCAGCAGCACCCTGTTGTAGGTCGCAAGGTCCAGAAGAACCAAGTTGATCTTCTGTTGTTCCAGCGCCCTGAGCGCAGACAAGCGTGCTTATTCTTGTGGTCCGTTTGGCAGTTTTCCAGTGCGTGAGCCAGTAGCGCAGTCACCTCCGCCTGAAAGACCGTGCAGAGCTTATCCAGGAGCACATATATCTCTCCCTGCAGAAATCGCTGAGGCAAATCCTGGTGCGGTTCCCTCGTGTGTTTCAGAGCCGTTGGTATGCCAAACTAATTCCTGTCCCTCAAGGAGTTTTCGCAGACGTACCCAGTCAGTCCGTCCAGAGAAAATCACGTTCTAGGCGCACTCAAAGCAGTAGTCAGCCTGCCGATGGTCCTGCGTCATCTGGTAATTTGGACTTGTTGTCGGGGCTGCCGAGTCTGCAGTGTTTCAAGCTCGGTCGTTTGCCAACACATTAGAGCCCTGTACATTATTCTCAGGTGAAGGCCCGACGTTGTATTGCACGTGCAATGTGTAACCCACAGAAGGGCACAGACCTTGCCGCTGACACTTTCTAGCTAGGGCCCCCAGTTGAGTTCAGCATCCAGGATGACCCCCCAAGTGCTTTGCTCTGTCTACTGGTTTCAGCTCCGTGCCCTGACGCTTGGCTTTTCCCATCCCTTCAGCTTACGCTTTCTTGTAAAGCATACCATCTCTGTTTTGTCCGGATGCTCTGCTGGCATCTCTGGCTCACACTGGCCACATCATTCGCATAGCCCTGCGTGTATATCCCAGTTAATCTAAGATTTCCAGAGAATCCCAGGATATTGCAGGTGATTTTTTCAACGATTACAGGTGTATCGAGATACGATTTATCTCTCGTAGACCACTCTTGTCGAAGGTTTTTCTCAGTCAGTTTCTTAGACACACGAGTTTAATCGAAATGTACTTGACAAATTTTTTTTCTATTGCAATACAATAATGGTTTCAAATTTGCAAGATCCAATAAATTGATCACTCTTCGAAACATTCCTTGAGTGAACTTGAAATTCCCTGGGAATTTCAAGACACTCCAGGAAATAAAAATCCTTGAGATTTCCAGGACTTCCAGATTTCTCAAGGAGATAGACACCCTGGTCAAGTCTTCTTTCGGGGTTGTCAATGACCAGACGCTACAGTAACGACGTGAGTACGCCTCACTGTGAGCAAACCACGGTCCACCACTACTTTCAGGGATTCCTCCCTGCGGGACACGCCGGTAGGCGACTGGGGAGCACGTTGCTGTATCACTTTCACCGTGGTGCAGTAGAATGCCCCTTCGATGCCTGAGTGTACACAAACTCAGACGAAATTTTATGGAATTACGTCATCAAGTTATGTATGCAAATAATTTCATACAATCTTATCAGGTCAAACTCGAGGCATAATTTTACCTGATCGTATCAAACCTTTTTTTACTGAAAACATAACAATTAATTGCCATGTTACAAGATT
>JAEUYN010000184.1:0-17546 GCA_018257835.1 Euura lappo
AAAACAAAAATATGCTGTTGACTGTAATGAAATTCTAGGAAACTTGAGATAATGACAAAAAGAACTTAATTCAGCGACTGTCAAAAACGATAAAAAATTGTAAGTTAAGCACAACAAGTTTTGAATCAATCCCAATCACTAATTGTTCGCAAAAAAAAAAAATCGAAACTTTCTAATTGGATGAAATCAAGTCGGACGCTTCGTAAAAAATACCCTGCTAAAAATGTCGGATGAAGTTATCCGATTCTATTCGAATCTAATATGGTTTTTGTACCCGAACTGTATCCGAACCTATCCGGATGTATCCGGTTCTTATATAGCGTGTTGTATCTGGACCTGTCGGAAATCTATACGTTCCGATAGGTTCGGATACAGTACGGGTACAAAAACCATATTAGATTCGAATAGAATCGTATTACTTCATCCGACATTTTTAGCAGGGTAACAAATCAATTCATGATACGATGTCTGCAACCCTACAACTACTTGTAGTTGGAAGGAAGCATGACTAACGTAGGTCTTATACCAATCCTCGACTAGAACGTCAGAGATCAACGACAGCTATAAATCAATTAACCAAATAATGAATAGTCTTCAAATCGAGTCTCATTCGCCTTCTTGCGCAAAAGTATCAAGAGACTCGGTAGAGTCTCGCGCCAAGTACATAAAAAAAAATTTTTTAATACGCCGCGTGAGACTCGGACCGAGTCTCTTTACCCGAACGGGAGCTATTCGGGTGGTGGGGAGAATTATTATCTCTGTGATATTCCGCCTCGCTACATATACGGGATTGAAACATTTATCCTAGAACATGAGCATGAAAAGCTTACGTTTGAGTCCTATTTCGACTTAATCGGTGCCCGAAGAGCTGAGATACGATTTTCTAAAGGTATCCAGGACCCGTTTGCTCGTCAGAATTTTCTTCTCCTTCGTTATCTTCAGTCTAACAAACCGATTTTCATAAAAATTAGAGAAGAGTGGCCACCACTGGAGAGCCGGGACAACAGCGATCAGAGTACCTCGCATCAGCCGCCAGATAGCGCGTGTGACGGCACTGTTAGATAGAATTATGGGTAATAGCTCGGATCGAGAAGGTCAACAAGCAGTGCCGCCATTTTTAAACGTAACAGGTCGAGAATCGATAGCGCGTTCGCTTCGTCTGCTTGGTAAGAATTATAGAGTCAGCTTCAGGTGACTGTGAACGGCAATTAAAAATGATCAATTTCCAAACGCCGCGTGACGTCACACAGTACCTCGACCGCCATGCTATTCTGTTGACCATGGTTGTTCGCCGTGCCGTCAGACGGTAGAAATGCGCGTAAGAGGGACTGTGTGACGTCGCACGCGACCGGGAAATTCAAACGCTGTATTGAAAAACTTGATTCACGTAATCAAGAGACTCGGTAGAGTCTCAAGCCAAGTACATTAGAAAATTTTTTTTCACGCGCGAGAGACTCAACGGCTCTATATACCCGAGCGACCACTGTTTCGGCCGAACGGTTATTTTTAAGTCGTGTTTATTCCGCATCCGCGACAAATATGGCTTTTCGTATACACGGGTTTGAATTTAGGCTTAAAAAGCTCTCATTTAAGCCCAATTTGAACGTAATCAGTTAACTGAGAGGTTAGATATGATTAATTATAGATTTCAGATACCCCGTTTCATCGTCAATTCAGTTTCCTTCTCCGAGCGTCGTTTATAAATTCTGAATACATAATACTATAGAAGATCGTTTGAGTAATAGGGAAGTTACATGGTGCTGAAATATCATAGAGTTTCCGAACTATTTAGTATAATACATGCAAACAGACGAAACAACATTGTCTATGGCCGTCAAGTTACCGACCGCGCTGTCGTTCCATCATCCATGTCGGCTGCTAGTGCGACTGCTAGATAGGGATGGGCGATGTTGCAAAAAAAGATCGATTATTAAATAATCGATGTTTAAAAAGCATCGATGTTTAACATCGATGTTTGAAAAAAGAATCGATACATCGATTATTTTTCTATGATTGATTTTTTTTTTGCTTTTTTGAGTTCGAAAACATAACTCAAATGTTACTTTATTCAATCTTTATGATTATGAGAATATCGATATCAGATTTACTGAAAGTATAGTAATATAATATGAACCGAAAAATATGAATTACAGTCGATAAAGTAGAATTGAATAAGATAAACAAAGTTCACATTAAAATTCAACTATCAAAATATTAATATCCACTGATAGATGAAAAGTGGTGATTTTTATATGTGTGGTGTATAAAGAGTGTTCAAAAGTGAAGTATTTTGGGGATTTTTTGTCATTTTTCTTCAACCGATGTTTTTCGCCGATGTTCGATAAAAAACATCGAACATCGCTGAATCGGCCCGAGAAAACATCGACGCAAATAATCGATTATTTGAAAAAAAATAATCGATTGTTTCGATTAATCGGCAAACATCGCCCATCCCTACTGCTAGATTGAGTGAGGTTAGGTTCTGCTAGGTTGACGAAGCGGTCAACAAGAGTTTTTATTACGAACTCGCGTATGTTAATTATTGTCATCGCTGGACATATGATAATGTGACGTTATTTATGACTTATTTATGATAGGATAAGAAACAATGAAATTTATGATTCTCCACTGAAGTGGATATAGGATTTCAGTTATTTTTATTTTAGTTATATGAATACGTCTGTTTCCTCAGAACTTGTCGATATGAAAAATCGTTCAATTGTTTGGTTATATTTTCGCACGCCTACTTCTAGTCCTACAGAGAAAATGTGTACGCTGCAGTATGCTCCGGAGGTTTTCTTCGATGACTTAGCTTTTAATTTTCACGTTGCGGAGCAGCTCTTGGAGCACTCAAGTAACACGACGTCAGATCATCGGATTCTGACGATAAGAATACCTTGATGGGCCGGAAGGAACAGACGAATCTTGCCATGCAATCTACTAACAGAAGTACTATCTCGGAAGACTTTATTGAGCGTTTATCGACAGTTATTAATTGATTTTGATATATTTCCATGCTGTTATTATTTTTGTAGGAAATCATAAAAACATTATACTGGAGCATGGCAGGATACGGATTTCCACTTATGCTGAAGTTCATTGTCGGACAATTTTAATAGTATATTTCGATACAAGAGGCCAAACGAGCGTTTTGCGCACTGCGAGTCTGAAGGCACAAGCCGAGGCGGAGCCGAGGATTCGTGCGGTCTTCAGACGAGTAGTGCGCAAGAAGCGAGTTTGGCCTCGCGTATCGAACACTGTTTTTCTTTATGAATGTAATGCAAGATCCGAGATCTTGCCCACCGTTTACGGACGTCCGGAATGGCGGATTGCAGCACTGTGCACGGGGGCGATGCGCGGTATCCTTTCACCGGTGGGCAAAGTACTTTGCCCACCGGTGAAGGGATTTTGCGCATCGCCCCGTGCACAGTGCGGCAATCGGCCATTTTGGGCGTCTGTAAGCGGTGGGCAAACGAGGATTTTGCATGCATGTGTAAAGAAAAAGTATTCATCCAGCCAACGTATTCCCTTGAGGGGAGACTTCGGTGAAATTTTATGAATCGCTATCAGATGTGAAATAAAAATTTTTTCCAACAATTCCTGAGTAATGGTAGTATAGACTGCGAAAAAAAAATGTCAGCCTTCTCCGATGAAGGTGTAAGCGCAAGAAACCTCGCGCAGAAGATTTTGCCCACCGCTGCCAAAATTCCTTGCTTCTACACTTTCACCGTAGGAGGGTTACAGTTTTTTTCCGCAGCCTGCATACCGTATACAAAAGTACTGGACGGACTTTTTATACAATACGTATATTCAAAATTCAAATTCGGAAATTTAAAAATAATGACATGACAGCGGCAACTAGTTATAACCCTGCGTGCAAGTAACTCCACCAATTCCGATCCCAAGTCCGGATGAGAAAAAAGGAGGGTTGCACGCAGAGTTACACGTTGCGAATCTTCACCAATTTGTTAACTTCATTATGTATCGGCTGCTTCATATGACAGCCAGTCGACAAACAATAAAATTTCATTCGAAGACTCTGATAATTGTATATTAGCGTCCCATATTCGTCTAATAGACTTCTCAGAGTTTTATTGGATCTGTTATCCATAGCGAAATACCTTCATTCTATCTGAATAACAATCTTCACCTATACTTATTCGTTGGAGTACAATATCTTCTATGTCTTCTATGAATTATAGAAATCCGACCAAGCGAGCGTAGCGAGCGAGCACAAATATCAGGTGGTTCAACGTAATTTTACAAAAAGGAGTGATATCCCCCAAAAAAGCACCTCTGGTGCAAAAAATTGTCTTCCACAATAAGTCTTCCTCCAAAAAATAGTCTTCCACAAAAAGTCTTCCTCCAAAAATTGTCTTCCACAAAAAGTCTTCCTCCAAAAATTCGACTACCACAAAAAGTCTTCCTTCACAAACATCTCTAAAACAGGATTGAAATCAGATGTAACTGCCAAGTACAACAGAATACGAATGAAATCCTACTACATGGCGTTGTGCTCGTTCGCTCGCTGCGCTCGCTCACTCGATTGGTTTTTTAAATAATTTGTGACGTCATAAAACTTAGGAGCAAAAAGTGACCAAACGATAAAATTGTAGAAAAAAAATACGAACACATAAATTTGGAAAAAAAATTGTAGAACCAAGTTTTGGAAATAAAAATTTGAAAAAAAAAAATGTTTAAACAAAATTTTGGGAGTGGTACTTGGCGGGCTTTTATAGCAATGTATTAGCATGTCACATAAACATGTAACCTAATTTCACTTGCCCATCTGGCCCGCAAAGTACCACGGACAAAATTTTGTTTAAACATTTTTTTTTCAAATTTTTATTTCCAAAACTTGGTTCTACAATTTTTTTTCCAAATTTATGTGTCCGTATTTTTTTTCTACAATTTTATTGTTTGGTTATTTTTTGCTCCTAATTTTTATGATCTCATAAATCATTTAAAAAACCAATCGAGTGGGCGAGCGCAGCGACCGAACGAGCACATAACAACGCCATGTAGTAGGATTTCATTATTCTGTTGTACTTGGCAGTTACATCTGATTTCAATCCTTTTTTAGAGATGTTTGTGAAGGAAGACTTTTTGTGGAAGTCGAATTTTTGGAGGAAGACTTTTTATGGAAGACAATTTTTGGAGGAAGACTTTTTGTGGAAAACAATTTTTTGGAGGAAGATTTTAATGTACTTGGCGAAGGTTTTTGCACCAGAGGTGCTTTTTTGGGGGATTCCGTTTAGTTTCAACCAATCGGTTGACCTTTTGGACCGATTGGTGGCTCTATATGTTGCAGAGTGTTCGAGAACCGTTACCGCTACTTCACACATGATAATGCCACGATCTTCCACCAAAAACAAAAGAGACCCCCTACGTCGGCGTGCCCTGTTTCTTCATAAATGCCCATAGGATCGGTTGATAATGCAGGGATGCTGAATGAGCATAGTTGCGTGTGATACGGGTTGCATGTAGCGAACAGAACTGGGTACTACTCATGTCAAATAGAGAACAATTCAAAATACTCTTTCCTAAGTAGCACAATATTCCCTTTGACTCATAATAGGCCGTTGAATATATGACTGAAGGACACCTAAAAGTCTACTAAACCTGAAAGTCTTATTTAGTCTACTACACCTGAAAGTTTGCTACGCCTGAAAGTCTTACTTCACTTAGTCTACTTCGCCTGAAAGTCTACTACTAGTCGACTGTCCAACAACCCTCCGGAAATACCCGATTAGTTTTTATTAAATATTTCATGAATTCATCGAGTTCGTACATCAAAGAAACAGTTTACACCCTTATAATTACAACTCCAAAGCCGGGGTGACTTTTACTGTCAGAGTGCTGTGATGGGGAAATGAAATGTGATTGGTCGCACGAATGCATGATCAATGTCATCTCGGTTGCATATCTTCAGGAGTCTCGATGGGGCTCATCAACAAAAAGATACTGACGAACGTGAAGCACTTGAATCATAGAAATCCAAGACCACAGGCTCGATCGTCTGTGATCAGATTTCAATAACTGTGCGATTTATTAGCTATAGATTTTATTATATCGCGTGTCTAATGGCATTAAGTTGTAAGCGCCAGAAACGCGATTTTGGTGGCAAAAGGTCGTATCATTTTTTTTTCACGCTATTCGCTCTGAAAACGGTCAAAACGTATAGATCAATTGAAATTACGAGATCGAAAAATGTAAGTGCAAAAGTTCGTAAGTTTGGCGGATACGTCGTTCTTGCATTACAATTTTCAAGGAAAATTAAAAAACAACGTAAAGGCAAGACGTCTTTTTTTTTTCAGGATTTCTAATGATTTTTCCAAATAGCTGTCAAAACTCGTAAAACGCAAAGATAAATTGAAAGAACGACCACTCAAAAAAAAATCGATAAAAAGTATTGGTAATTAAAAGCAGGAGGTCGTAAGCGCCATTTCTTTTTTTTTATTGGTCATGATTCTTGCAAGTAGTTATAAAAACTCGTGAAACGCAAGGAAAAATCGAAATCGACGACGATTCGAAAATTCATAGAAAAATAAAAAGGTAAAAGCAGAAGGACGTAAGCGCCAATTAAAAAGAAAAAAATTGTTGGTTACGACCTTCTGCTTTTAATTGACCCAATATTAAATTTCGACGTTTATGAACGAATCTTCGGGTTTCTATCACAAATACAAAAAATAAAAAAAAAAACATACGACCTTTTGCCGTTACGAACAGCAAAAAGTCGTATAACGGCGCTTACGTCCTTATGCCATTAGACACGCGATATTACAGTCTCACGAATGATCAAATATTGTGCTATCAAGGCTGGATAAACGTAGCATATAACATGTCGTCATTTTAGGTGGCATCAGGTCTACGTAGAAGCAGACCAGAAAACTACAGGAGGATACATTTTCGGGTATTTGGTACTATGAGCCAGCCTTTGAACTTCCCGTTATTCATTTATATAAATGAATTTCCATTTCAACTATTTTGAATTTGGCAAATCTGACCTCAGATTTGTGATTAGCGGTTCAAAAACCTTTGGGCACCAATTTTCATAAAATTTCGCATTTTCTTTGTGATTTTTCCAGCAAATCGGATCTGCCTTTGAATTTCGCAAATCTGACTTCAGATTCGTGATTAGTGACCCAAAGAACGTTCAAGTCCCAATTTTCATCAGAATCCAAATGTCTTTAATTTTTTGCAGCGTATTAAATACTTCACCAAAGAGCTTCCCTTTTTGCTTGACGATGACGGTGATTAAAAATTGAACATTCCGTCGACCCTATATTTCCAGTTTGAACAGCGTCAAATATAGCGAGCTCTCAAATATTGTGAGTAAAAAAGATTAATTATCGTGAAAAATTCGAATTCAGAAATGAAAAAATTCCTTTAATAATACCGGGAAATGTAATTTTATGCAAAAAAACCCAACGACATCAATCCTATGTAAACTCATCGAATACAGCCTTTGCCGTTTCAATTCGTTAAAAGATCCCCCATCACACAAGGCACCATTGTGTCAAAAAACTGTTCATAATCATGCTCTACATTAATTATGCGACGATGACATACGTACTTGAAAGCACGAGTTTTTATGGTAACGCGATAATGAGAGAGTGTGAGTCGTGGGATTCACTGCAATCACGAACCGTCGGAATTTCTCAGAACCGTTCGAACTGTATCTCTATAAGTAGTTTGCTATTCGCGATATAATGTTCAGTGCAACTAATCGCAGTTGACTGGGAACATATCACTGCTTCAGATCATTTCTGACTCTCTACCATTTCAAGAATGAAGATTGTCGTGGCCGTGATCGTTCTAGCTTCTTGCGCAGTCCAGGTAAATTTGACGATTAGACCCCGTTCGGACACATCTGGAATACATTTTCTTACACATATTGGACACATTTTCTTTCGGACACATCATAAATATTAATTTAATAAAAATCAAATTGGACACGTCCGGATCGGACACGAGATAGACAGTGATTATATATCGCGTGTCTAATGGCATAAGGACGTAAGCGCCATTATACGACTTTTTGCTGTTCGTAACGGCAAAAGATCATATTTTTATTTATTTATTTATTTTTGTATTTAGGATAGAAACCCGAAGATTCGTTCATATACGTCGAAATTTAATATTGCGTCAATTAAAAGCAGAAGGTCGTAATAACTAATTTTTTTTTTTTTAATTGGCGCTTACGTCTTTCTGCTGTTACCTTGGTTTTTGTTTCTATGAATTTTCGGAACGTTCTCGATTTCGATTTCTCTTTACGTTTCACGGGTTTTTACAACTAATTGGAAAAATCATGAAAAATAAAAAAATAAAAAATTGCGCTTACGACCTTCAGCTTTTAACTACCAATACGTTTTATCGAATTTTTTTAAATGGTCGTTCTTTCAATTTATCTTTGCGTTTTACGAGTTTTTATAACTACTTGCAAAAATCACGACAAATAAAAAAAAAATGGCGCTTACGACCTTCAGCTTTTAACTACCAATACGTTTTATCGAATTTTTTTAAATGGTCGTTCTTTCAATTTATCTTTGCGTTTTACGAGTTTTGACAGCTATTTGGAAAAATCATTAAAAATCACGACAAAAAATAATACGACGTTTTGCGTTGACGTTGTTTTTTAATTTTCCTTGAAAATTGTAATGCAAGAACGACGTATCCGCCAAACTTACGACCTTTTGCACTTACATTTTTCGATCTCGTAATTTCAATTGATCTATACGTTTAGACCGTTTTCAGAGCGAATGGCGTGAAAAAAAAATATTATACGACCATTTGCCACCAAAATCGCGTTTTTGGCGCTTACTACCTTATGCCATTAGATACGCGATATATACATCTCTTTATATGTATAAAAATCTCTTTCTTTGCGTAACTATGGGCTGATCCGTAACTATGAGCCGATTAATTGAGACCTATTCCGACTTCTTACCTCAGGTTAGGTTATCTGACACTGACACTTGTTGATCTGTCTGTGTGTGTGTGTGTATACATATATGTGCAGGACCATCGGCCATAGTTCTGGATGTCCAGGTCTCAGTTCCGGGTGTCCAGGTCTCAGTTCCGGGTGTCCAGGTCTACCGCGCCATAGTTTTTGGTCCCCAGGTCTATCGCGCCATAGTTCTGGATGTCCAGGTCACAGTTCTTGGTGTCCGGTCTCAGTTCTGGGTGTCCAGGTCTATCCCGCCATAGTTCTGGGGTCCAGGTCTATCGCGCCATAGTTCTGGATGTCCAGGTCGGTTCTGGATGTCCAGGTCTTAGTTCTGGATGTCCAGGTCTACCGCGCCATAGTTCTGGGTGTAGGTCTACCGCGCCATAGTTTTTGGTCCCCAGGTCTATCGCGCCATAGTTCTGGATGTCCAGGTCTCAGTACTGGGTGTCCAGGTCTATCCCGCCATAGTTCTGGGGTCCAGGTCTATCGCGCCATCGTTCTGGATGTCCAGGTCTACCGCGCCATAGTTTTTGGTCCCCAGGTCTATCGCGCCATAGTTCTGGATGTCCAGGTCTGTTCTGGATGTCCAGGTCTTAGTTCTGGATGTCCAGGTCTACCGCGCCATAGTTTTTGGTCCCCAGGTCTATCGCGCCATAGTTCTGGATGTCCAGGTCTATCCCGCCACGAGACGCAAAATGCGGAAGTCCACACAAGCGGGAACAGCGAAGACAGCCCCCCTCCCCAAAGGATGAGGCTGGAGGGAGCAGACGGTGGAAACCAACCCGGAACAGCAAGAGCGACGCAAGGAGACCACCCTGCAGCCCCCCGCACGCGAGCGAAAACAGCGGAGGAAGACAAACGGAAGCGGACTAAGGCCGCAGTTAGGGTGGAGGCCGAGGGCAAAACCTATGAAAGCATCATAAGGGACCTCAGAAAGCGGGTAGACACCACCGACTTGGAAATCTCTCTGGCACGAAGGATGCGTGGCTGCCAGAGTGCAATCATAGAACTGATGGGAGGCGAAGCTGCAGCAGCCACCCTAGCAAAAAGAGCACAGGAGGCTGGCTACACCGCCGTGAAGCTGGGAAACAAGCGGACCAGGATATATCTGGCCAGATACGACCTCACGGTGACGGACCTGGAAGTGTACGAGGCGATATGTAACAGGCTGGGTAAGGCAGAGATCGAGGGAGAAATCATCTTCAAGAGAGATAACGATAACGGCACCAAGGCCATGTGCCTCGAGATAAGAGAGGAGCACGCCAAGAAGCTAGTAAAACTGGGTACAGTTAGGCTCGGCTGGACAGAGGCCAGAGTGAGGCTCTTCACTCCCTCAAAGGAGTGCTATAGATGCGGGGTAGAAGGGCACAGGGCGGTGGACTGCCGCAAGTCAGACAACGTATGCTACAAAAGCGGCAAGCTTGGCCACAAGAAGGCAGAGTGCGAGGAAAGCCTGGAGGAAGAAGAAGACGGGGGGCCGAACCAAAGGACGGAGCTCCCAGGGGCAACAAGCAATGCGAGAGACCGACTGGAGCCTGAGGCACCAACGCAGCCACGAGTCGTCGGCGACAAAACCGTCAAGGACGCGGGCACACAGACAGACCCGCCGCCACCTGGGCAAAAAAGCGGGGGAAGCCAACGTGGAGCATACAGTGAGGCAGCCAAGCGCGGACCAAAAAGGGGAGGAGATCAAACCGGGGCCACACAGGCACCCAACGCCGCACCGGCCGTGGGCACGGGCGACACGGATCCCAGTAGGGAAAAATCAGGCGTGCCAAAACCTAGGAAGACCACGGCAATAACCGTCCAACACAAGAGCGGCAACTATGAAGAGACTCTTCGGAGCCTAAAGGCCATGGTAAAAATGCCGACGGACACTACGGTCCAAAATATCAGGAGAACCCGCGCTGGACACGTCCTAATCGAAACGAGCGACCAAGAATCGGGGGAAAGAATAAAAAAAGCCATTGACTCCGCCATGGGGGACAAGGTAGAAACGCGCCTACTAGGAAAGAACCGAGATACTTTTGTCAAGATCAGAGGCCTGGACGTCCTGACGAGCGAGGAAGAGATCCTTGCACGCCTTGGCGTGCGAGGCAGAAAACAGCGCGACTTTCAGGGAGGCTGCCTCGGTTATCAGAACATACCTGTACCCCTGGCAGGAGAGAGCGGCGGTCCTCAGAATGCCGTCAGAGCTGGCAAAACCGTTACTGGACAGGACCAGAATAAGACTCGGCTGGACCATGGCGAGGCTCACAATAAGCGAGCCACGCAACAGGCAAAGACCCCAGGGGGGAAATGGGAAACGGGACACAGAGGGGGCAAACAGAAACCCGGACCCGACCAGTGACAATGAAGGAGAGACAACGGAAGACCCACAGGCGTGAAGGATATGAAAATAATACAGGCAAACCTCGGACGCAGCCCAGCAGCCCTGGACCTGCTAAACCAAGCGATGGACGAGGAGCAGACCAGTATCGCCATCCTGTCGGAACCCCCAAAAAAAGCACGGGGAAGCGGAAGGTGGTTTTGGAGCCAGGATAAAAAGGCTGCCATAGTGGTGCGAGACAGGCTCCTGCCAGTGAGATTAGTAAGCCGAAGAGGGGGCAGCGTCACGGTAGAGGCAGGTATCGGCCTGATAGTGACGGCAATATACTTCTCCCCCAACAGGGACACGGGCAATTTCAAAAGATACTGGAGATGTGAGATGAGAGAGCAGAGGAAGCTGGAAGAGGAGGGCTTCGTAAACAGAATAATAGCAGGGGACCCAAATGCCTGGTCGCACCTATGGGGATGTGCAAGGGGGAACGCAAGGGGTACGCTCATACAGGACTCCCTCGCGGAAACGAACCTCGTATGCTGCAATAGAGGCCGAACAAACACATTCGAAACGGGCAACCGGGGGTCTATCATAGACGTAACTTTTGCCACACCCTTAACAGCAGCCAGACTCACCAAATGGCGAGTGGACACGGAGGCGGAAACACTAAGCGACCACCACAGGGTGAAATACCGGGTGATAGACCCAACAGGGACCCAAGACGATAGGGCGCCGAGGGAACCAGAGAGAAAAAGCATGGGGTGGAACGTAGGTAAACTGGACAAAGAAAAGCTCGCCGAGACCATATCTCAGACGATAGTCACATACGGAAACAGAGTCTTGGAGGAGGCGACCGAGGAGGTTACGGAAGCTATCTCCCGCGCGTGCGACGAGGCCGCCCCCAGGCGAAAACCGGCAAAAGGCAGGCCACAACACTGGTGGAACAACGAAATACAACGGAAAAGATCGTCCTGCGTTGCCGCAAGAAGGAGAATGCAACGGGCCCGACGGAAAGGCGGGGGAAAAACAGAGCCAGCGGTGCTAGCGAGGAAGGAGCAGCAATACAAAGGGGAAAGACGGGAGCTAAAAAAGGCGATAACCAAGAGCAAGACGGAGTGCTGGAAGCAACTGATGGGGGAGGTGGACGGAGACCCATGGGGAAAGCCCTATAAGATCATAATGGGCAAACTCAGCGGCAGGCTGCCACCCCCAACCCACCCGACTGAGGTAAGACCAGCACTGGACAAACTATTTCCATCAGAGACGACACCGAACCGACGGCTAGACGAGGAAGAGATAGCCCAAATCCTCGCGGAAACTCCGGCAATAGAACTGGAGGTAACAAGCGGGGAAATCGCGGCCGCACTTAAAACAGCCAAAAGTCGAAAGGCCCCGGGCCCCGACCAGATCCCCTCGGAAGCTTTAGGGGTTGTACACAGGGCCAATCCTGACCTCCTAAAGGACCTGTTCAACAGATGCATGACAGCCCTGAGAATTCCGGCGCCCTGGAAGAGGGCGAAAACGATATTAATACCAAAGGGAGAGACGGGAAGCTACAGACCCATATGCCTCCTCGACACACTCGGCAAAACACTCGAGAAGATAATTGCAAACAGGCTCCTGAGTCACATGCTAAGACATGAAGGGATCAGCGACCAGCAATACGGCTTCATGCCTGGTAGATCAACGAACGACGCCCTGATCAACCTGCGGGACACGGTCACCACCGAGATGAACCGGAGGAGAGTCACGATAGCCGTGGCGATTGACATAAAGAACGCCTTCAACACCGCCAGATGGGCGTGGGTGATAACGGAGCTCGAGCAGAAAGGCACACCCAGCTACCTGAGGGCCATAGTGGCTGACTACCTCAACGATAGGAGTGTCTACTACGAGATCCCAGGAGGGGAGGACATCTCCAAGACGGTCACAATGGGGGTCCCACAAGGATCCGTCCTTGGACCACTCCTGTGGAACATAATGTTCAACGGGGTGATAGAGGCCGCAAGGGGCACGGACACGAAGGCCATATGCTACGCAGACGATACGCTGATAATAGCGACGGGAGAGAACGTAGCGGAGGCGACGGAGAGAGCGAACAGAGCCACCAGCAGGGTCGCGCAGTGGATCAAATCCAGAGGCCTGGAGATGGCCGTGCAAAAAACTGAGGCGATACTCTTCCACAAAAGAATGGGAAGGAGAAGAAACAGAAGAGCGCCTGCGGGGATACAGGTCGAGGGTCAACACATCGAATTCTCAGACCAAATTAAGTATCTTGGCGTCACGATAGACACGACCATGCGGATGGACCTCCACGTGGAGAAGGCCACGGAGAGGGCACTAAACGTCGCGAGGAGACTGGCAGGCCTAATGCCGAACATCGGAGGGCCCAAGGCCCCAAGAAGGAAGCTATACGCAACAGTCGCAGAGTCGATAGCCCTATACGGAGCCCCCACGTGGGGAGGTACCTGCAGCGGGAGAAAGAAAACCGCCCTGGGCAAGGTGAGAAGGGAAGGAGCAACAAGAATGATCGCAGCGTACCGCACGGTGCCAACTAGCGCCGCGGAGGTGCTGGCCGGTCTACCCCCCCTGGACCTGGTCGCAAGAGCAAGGGAACGCAGATACAGAGAAATGGCAGAGACTAACAGAAATCCGAGCCTGAGCAGGGAGGAAAAGAAAGCCAGGAATAGGAGGACCGTCACGGAAGTGGAGACGGAGCTAAGAGACCACTGGAGAGAGAGATGGCGAAATGAGGCTACGGGGGCCGAGACGAGGAGGACTGTCACGAACATGGACAAATGGCTAGACAGGAAATACGGCAACATGTCATACCACGTAACCCAGGTGCTAACGGGGCATGGAGCTTTCGGCAAATACCTGCACAGGTTTAAGAGACGCCCTACCCCGCTTTGCGAATACTGTGCCGGCGGGCACATAGACGACGTGACACACACGCTACTGAGATGCCCGAAGTGGGAAGCCCTCAGGAGGGACGACAGTGGAAGAAGAAGGCTCCCAGAAACTCTGGAGGGAATCGGAGACGAAATGGCTAACAGCAAAAAGACATGGAAACGCATCGAAGAAGCAATCTGCGCCATCATAAAAGCGAAAGAGGAGGCAGACCGGCAAAAGGGCTGGTGACCTACCAAAGAACACAAGGCAACACAACTAAGGAAGAAGAAAGAACAAAAACAATAAACCTAAGAAAGGAAACAACCAAACGTCAGGTCAGGTCAAAACATACACACCAGGATGCCGACAACAACACCAGGAGGCATCCAAGACAAAGGGGGCGCTGGGGAGTGATATAGAAGCACACACAAACAAAACACACACACAAAACATGCATACGCAGCCATACGCACAGAGGCAAGAAAACGATACACGAAGACAGGGTAGAAAACAGGGGACAGACGGACAGAAAGGCAACATAGGCAGAGACAGGACAGTGGAAGGGACAGACATGGCCATACAGGCCTGACCACCGACATCCCTTGGAAGGGTGCTGCCCCGCGTCCCCACGGGGAGGGGCTCCCGACCAGGGGCGACTGCCATAGCCGGTCCCAAGCCCGGTTGAGAAAAGTAGAGGGGCTTGACCTGACTTGACCTTTACCCCATACCGGCTGTCCAACGCC
Organism: Euura lappo; assembly: GCA_018257835.1. Classification (NCBI taxonomy): domain Eukaryota; kingdom Metazoa; phylum Arthropoda; class Insecta; order Hymenoptera; family Tenthredinidae; genus Euura; species Euura lappo. The sequence goes on from JAEUYN010000184.1 coordinate 14,906, forward strand.
GGAGAGTTAGACGCAATGCCGAAAGGCAGTTCCTAACTCCCGGGTCGAGGAACTCCAACTCGGCGACAGTTTCGGTCAAAAAAAAAAAAAAAAAAAAAAAAGGTTCCTAGTCTGCGCCATAGTTCTGGATGTCCAGGTCTACCGCGCCATAGTTTTTGGTCTCTCGAGGTCTACCGCGCGCCATAGTTCTGGATGTCCAGGTCTATCGCGCCATAGTTCTGGATGTCCAGGTCTACCGCGCCATAGTTTTTGGTCTCCAGGTCTATCGCGCCATAGTTCTGGATGTCCAGGTCTACCGCGCCATAGTTATAGTTCTGGATGTCCAGGTCTACCGCGCCATAGTTTTTGGTCTCCAGGTCTATCGCGCCATAGTTCTGGATGTCCAGGTCTACCGCGCCATAGTTTTTGGTCTCCAGGTCTATCGCGCCATAGTTCTGGATATCCAGGTCTACCGCGCCATAGTTTTTGGTCTCCAGGTCTATCGCGCCATAGTTCTGGATGTCCAGGTCTACCGCGCCATAGTTCTGGATCCCCAGGTCTACCGCGCCATCGTTCTGGATGTCCAGGTCTACCGCGCCATGATTCTGGGGTCCAGGTCTATCGCGCCATAGTTCTGGATGTCCAGGTCTACCGCGCCATAGTTTTTGGTCTCAGGTCTATCGCGCCATCGTTCTGGATGTCCAGGTCTACCGCGCCATAGTTTTTGGTCTCCAGGTCTATCGCGCCATAGTTCTGGATGTCCAGGTCTACCGCGCCATAGTTTTTGGTCTCCAGGTCTATCGCGCCATCGCGCCATAGTTCTGGGTGTCCAGGTCTATCGCGCCATAGTTTTTGATGTCCAGGTCTACCGCGCCATAGTTTTGGATGTCCAGGTCTACCGCGCCATAGTTTTTGGTCTCCAGGTCTATCGCGCCATAGTTCTGGATGTCCAGGTCTACCGCGCCAAGTTTTTAGTCTCCAGGTCTATCGCGCCATAGTTCTGGGTGTCCAGGTCTATCGCGCCATAGTTCTGGATGTCCAGGTCTACCGCGCCATAGTTTTTGGTCTCCAGGTCTACCGCGCCATAGTTTTTGGTCTCCAGGTCTATCGCGCCATAGTTCTGGATGTCCAGGTCTCAGTTCTGGGTGTCCAGGTCTATCCCGCCATAGTTCTGGGGTCCAGGTCCATCGCGCCATAGTTCTGGATGTCCAGGTCTACCGCGCCATAGTTTCTGGTCTCCAGGTCTATCGCGCCATCGTTCTGGATGTCCAGGTCTACCGCGCCATAGTTTTTGGTCTCCAGGTCTATCGCGCCATAGTTCTGGATGTCCAGGTCTGCTGCCATAGTTTTTGGTCTCCAGGTCTATCGCGCCATAGTTCTGGGTGTCCAGGTCTATCATATAGTTCTGGATGTCAGGTCTACCGCGCCATAGTTTTTGGTCTCCAGGTCTATCGCGCCTGGTTCTGGATGTCAGGTCTACCGCGCCATAGTTTTGGTCCCCAGGTCTATCGCGCCATAGTTCTGGGTATCCCAGGTCTACCGCGCCATAGTTTTTGGTCCCCAGGTCTATCGCGCCATAGTTTGGTCTCCAGGTCTATCGCGCCATAGTTCTGGGATGTCCAGGTCTACGCATAGTTTTTGGTCTTCGGGTCTATCGCCATAGTTCTGGATGTCAGGTCTACCGCGCCATAGTTTTTGGTCTCAGGTCCTATCCCGCGCCATAGTTCTGGGTGTCAGGTCTATCAGCATATAGTTCTGGATGTCCAGGTCTACGCACCATAGTTTTGGTCTCCAGGTCTATCGCGCCATAGTTTTGGGTGTCCAGGTCTATCGCGCCATAGTTTTTGGTCTCCAGGTCTATCGCGCCATAGTTCTGGATGTCCAGGTCTACCGCGCCATAGTTTTTGGTCTCCAGGTCTACCGCGCCATAGTTTTTGGTCTCCAGGTCTATCGCGCCATAGTTTTTGGTCTCCAGGTCTATCGCGCCATAGTTTTTGGTCTCCAGGTCTATCGCGCCATAGTTTTTGGTGTCCAGGTCTATCGCGCCATAGTTCTGGGTGTGGGTCTATCGCGCCATAGTTCTGGATGTCCAGGTCTACCGCCATGGTTTTTGGTCTCCAGGTCTACCGCGCCATAGTTTGGTCTCCCGGGTCTATCGCGCCATAGTTCTGGATGTCCAGGTCTACCGCGCCATAGTTTTTGGTCTCCAGGTCTATCGCGCCATAGTTCTGGATGTCCAGGTCTATCGCGCCATAGTTCTGGATGTCCAGGTCTACCGCGCCATAGTTTTTGGTCTCCAGGTCTATCGCGCCATAGTTCTGGATGTCCAGGTCTCAGTTCTGGGTGTCCAGGTCTATCCCGCCATAGTTCTGGGGTCCAGGTCCATCGCGCCATAGTTCTGGATGTCCAGGTCTACCGCGCCATAGTTTCTGGTCTCCAGGTCTATCGCGCCATCGTTCTGGATGTCCAGGTCTACCGCGCCATAGTTTTTGGTCTCCAGGTCTATCGCGCCATAGTTCTGGATGTCCAGGTCTACCGCGCCATAGTTTTGGTCTCCAGGTCTATCGCGCCATAGTTCTGGGTGTCCAGGTCTATCGCGCCATAGTTCTGGATGTCCAGGTCTACCGCGCCATAGTTTTTGGTCTCCAGGTCTACCGCGCCA
>JAEUYN010001831.1:0-46192 GCA_018257835.1 Euura lappo
TCATCGGTGTTGACAACGAGGGCGACAGGGTGTGACCATCTAAACGGTACTCTGTCAGCCGGATAGACACCGCGTGTTCTTGCTGGTAGCAGGTTCAGAACCCGTCGAATTTCCAAACTGTTCATCGTCTCAACACTACTTGCGACACCATGCGCAACAGCCGTGGCAATCGGATGCGGACTCTTCCGAATTTTCAGGCTGCTCGTCGATGGTGGTGTTCCAGGTATCGGTGGTGTCGCTCCCCGACGCCGTGAAATATCTGTTGTTCAACCACGTTCTGAGTCTGGTGGCTCGATTGAGGGAGCACGTGAAATCGCGCCGAGCGTCAGCACCGTGGTAAAGACAACGCGTACTCTCCGGCCGCAGATCCTTGAATGCCGGACACTCCGCATCGTCCTCGAGGTTTGTTATAACCCGTGAGGTCACGCCCTGCAGCAACTTCGCTTTTTCATGACCACGCGTATAAATTGTTCGCGCCGTACGCGCGACGCTGCGTAGTTTGGCCTAGATCTGCTCGGCCGGGATGTCACCGTCGAACCACTCGAGCCCGTGGTGTTTCCTCGAGAGATAATTGTTGCGATCTCGCACCTCGAAGGCGCACGGTGGTGTGGCGACCCAGTGACCCATGTGACCCTCCTCAAGCGCCACGACGGTAACCTCTTTGACGACGAATTTGTTGGACGCGTCGAAGAAGCCCTGTATGTCGATTACGTAATCCATGTTTCAAGACGAAGCGTATGGTCTGGAGGCCGATTAAGAACTGAGGATCTACGTGGTTTTGTGGAAACGCGTAATCCCCACCAGATCCCCCTCGCCTATACCGATTGTAGTCAGCGTTTTTGTATACGTGCATGAATGTGCCGATTCAGCATTCAGCATTATTATTAGCCACCGAAATCCACGATAACTTGACGACCTGAATCAATCTCCAGCACGTTGTCAAACTCAGCGTATATGATACAGTTTATCGTTTTAGCGAGAGCTTTTTCGAAGCGTACTTCGATCCTCACGCTCCCGTGTCTGACCAGATTCCAATGAGTGTTACTGCCGGCTGACAGATCAGGTGTCAGATCAAAGGCTGTGAGGCAATAGCCATTCGCGTAGTCGTGGCGGCCGATACAGTTTCCCTCATTCTTGAAATGAATCCCTGTACCGGTGAAGAGAGTTTGATAAGAATCCACGAAGAGGGCTGCTTTAGAGAAACTAGGCTGCAGAGGTTTGGAGGGTGTCTGTGTACCGTCCACGTATAGCGATAGAAAATTCACGTTGAAATGTTGAAAGTTGAACGGGTTGTAGGTCTTGTCCCCGTTGAAAGCCTTGTTATCGACGAATCCGACGATTATACGTTTCGGTAGCTGCCCCAGGAAGACGTTGTCCAAAGTTTCACCTTGTACCCCACTGTGAATCGTCATTGTTTTCACCTCGACTCTGGTCAGCAGATACTTCGCGGTCCCCTTACCGAGAACTCTAGCGTGCGCCAGTAATACACCCGGGCTTATCGTCACGCGTCGTATCAGTAGCGAGGCCTCCAGTATCCGTATTTTATGGGTGTTCGTACCAGAGGGTACTGGTAAGATGTGATTTTTTAGCATCGCTACCGTAATTGAGCAGCGTCTCGATGTATGCTCTATAGGCGTACGCGTTATTGGCCGGCGAGACAAGTTTTTGATTGAAGAACACATCCACCTGACTGAATAGCGAGTGCATAAAGTTGTTCACCGGTGCGACAGATGGTTTCGATTCCTTCGGGTCGGTAGGTGGGTTCGATACCATACCCACACGTAGGCTGAGCATCGTGTGCGACAGATCCAGATACTCGTCGCTGAGCCCTGGTACCATAAATTCGATTGGTGAGTCATCCGTAAGCGACGACACAGGTTTGTAGTGGACCCACTGGCCACTCTCGATCGTTGTCTGCGTCGGCGGTAGCGTGAACAGATCCAGCTCGGATTTCACGCACTCGCACGAGTTGTTGTGGAGGTATGCCATCGTTGATGGTAGGATATAGGCACGACGGTGTTTACCCGGAACCGAATATATCAGCGAGCGAGCGTTTCTTACAACAACCGTTCTTCTTCTTTTTTACAGTCTTTTTAGGTTTATTTTTTTATTTTTAGCAGCTTTGACACCACCACGTTTATTCGCGGTCTTGCGATTCTTGACGGGTTTCTTCTTCTTCTTCTTCTGCTTCTTCTTTTCACCACCGAGCCTCTTCTTCTTGATGGTTATCGCGCCCAGCCCGAGCGTCGACTGAAGACCCCTTCCGGTTCCTAGTGTTTTATATCCCGACCCGGTCATCACAGACTGTAGTTTATCAGCCGCCTCCCTTTTCAGATTGAGACCCGCCTCCAGAGCGCGATTGCTGAGAGCCTGTCTGAAGCTGGTATCGTCTTGCATATCGTTCACAATGTTCACACCGGTGCGCAGAGCCTCCTTTCCGACAACACGCGCCCCCGATTTGATAAGAGGGAGGGCACGACGAAACAAACCACCCAGGAAACTACCGATACCGTGTCCCCGCTGATGCTCCGCACCGACGTAGACCCTGTCTACACTTCCACCACCAGTCACCTGATCGTCGTAATATTTTTCGTAGTGCAGCATCTCACGATTATCAGTTAACACGTTTGAAGTGGAGAGTGGCTGTCAATGTCCCATCCGCGAATGGCATCGGTCTCCCCAAGGACCCCCTTATATCGATTTCGATCGTGCGAAAACTAGTGAGCATCACGGGGAGATAATGCGCGGGCGAAAGAGTTCTAAGCTCTAACCGGCCTTTGTGAAAACTCTTTCCCATCGTAGGTATTATTCGTAGCAGAGGCGCGCTGACATCACCCACGATTCGTGGTTCTACGATGCTGCAATAGACGAACATCTGCGCTGGTATTTCGGATAAGATATCGACCGGTTGTTTCGCCTCCAGGCTAGACTTTATATTGGTGGTCATTTTATCAAATCCTAGACACGTGTACAAACGTGGCGAGAAGGAGAGGTAGTGACCGGTCTTGCAGCGGCAGATTCTAGCAGCGACCAATCGACCACCCCTCTGCCCAAAACCGATATGTCGATTAAGCCCCTCCGTAGCGTTCAAAACTCGGATGATCTCCTCAACATTGGTGTACACTCCGGGCTCGAGAGGATGAACAGTAGCGCTGACCCGACGGTCTTCGGTTTTCTCAGCGATATCGGTGAACACAGTCGAGGGTTTTTCCGAGTGATGAATGTGAAGTCGAACCAGGTTGAATTCTTCGCCGATGTTTAGAAAGGACAGAGGATACTGGATCTCGGCCAGAGCAACCTCCCATTCCCCGACGAGTTCTATGTGGCGGGGTAGCTGGGTGGTAAACCGTGCGGTGGTGTTTTCCGCGAAATATTTCAGCGAGCTGTCGCTCGGAAGAGTAATGTAAAACTGATCCTTCATACCGACTCAGCCACTTTATCGGCGTCTATCCACGAGTTGAACTTTTCTGGATACCCTCGCCAACTGACGAACACTTTCTTACTGGCGCCCTTTCCTCGAGTCCGTATGATTTTATTTACTCTGAAAACACCATCCATGATTACACGCTGCAGTTCGGCTTCGTAAAATAGACCGTCAATTTCCTCTCCGGCTAAATCCTCCAGCGCGTAAACGACAGGCGTCCGATTCAGAACGCGAGTAATTTTAAAAATCTCACTGGTCCAGCTGGCCTCGTATCCCTTCGCAAAGATTCCCTTAGCCTTGCTAATGCGCACGTGATCGTTGACCCGAAACGAGGGTTTTTTCGGGCGAGGTGGCCCCCCGCGCGAGTTCATCATATGTGAACGCGCGACGCTGGCATTTTCTAGCGTCACCGTAGAGGGGGCCATTTTAATCGTTGAGTGAATCGCGTGGTTGTAGCCGCGTACGAGTTGCTGTAAGACGTCCACGTAACGGTGCGCGTTTGTATGAGTGAAAAAGCGCCACATCTTCTCCTTGAGCGTGCGGTTGAAACGCTCCACCACGGCGGCCTTGATGTCTGGGTTACGGGTAACGCGATACCGCACGTTCTTCGTCGAGAGTAATCTCTGCAGCGGGGCACCTGTAAATTCCTTTCCCTTGTCGGTCTGCAGATAAACAGGACACCTCCCGCTCGATGTCAGCACGCGCTCGAATGCTTCCGCAACCGCGTTTCCAGTTTTGTCACGGATCGGCTCCACCCACGCGAATTTGCTCAAAACGTCTATAATGACGAGAAGATATCCATACCCCTCGTTGTATTCCTTGATCGATCTCAGATTCACCAGATCGGCTTCCCACACGTCGTCAATGTTTCCCACGTTGTATCTTGCTCGAGGGAATTTTCGCCGTATCGCCTTGTGCAGCGTGTACGCGTCCTGAGCAGCTAACCAATCGGTTACATCCCTGCGCGATATTTTTCCACGAACAGCTCGTCTCAAACCCTGGCTACCGCGGTATCCCGCGGGGTGAGCAGGGTCGTAATACAAGTCGGCCAGAGTCTTCATTTTAATTTGAGCGTCCACCAATGACCACCCCCGATCTGCCCCGTGTGTGTCTTCTTTTTCGGCGGCTGTCCCACCGGGTCCTCCTCCTCCTCCTCCTGCTCCACCTCACCCTCGTCATCTGTACTTATCGTGACGAAGCTGTTTGAACATCTCTCCTCATCCCCCTCCTCCTCCTCCTCCACCTCCTTCGAGTCCTCAGGTAACATCTCCAGCGCGCACGCGTTATATTGCGGGGGCGATCTCGCCGTGCCGCGGGGCATAGTCGTGTCGTGTCTACCTTTCGCGAAAAAGGGGTTGCCGATGTACTCTTGCGGTGTGTTGATCTGGCGCAGAATGCTCGCGAATCGTGTTCTACCCGCAGCCTGCATGTTCTTTCGTTCGCGTACGACGTCGTTTATCAAATCAACGATGTTCGTCCCCTGCATCGGTGTCCCCGCTACCGACACCACACCCTGACGATCCCACGAAACGACCCCGTTGCTGCTCAAATGCCCCAACAATAGTTCGGCTTTTCGCTGATACTTTTGCGGCACGGTCCCGACTATCTCGCGTATCGTGGGATTCTCAGCTGGCTCACCTACCACCACGTTCTGCTCCGCCGCGGATTTCTCCTTGTCATCAACGATGGCAGAGCTGGGTTTTCCTGCTTTACCCGGGGTCTGCATGACGATTTCCAGCGGTTTCCGCCGCTCTCCCGCGTAAAACAGATATCTATGTAAAACCTGTCGATAGAGTTTCCATTTTTCACGATCGCTTTTCCCCGGCGAATGTAAAATAGCCTGCATTTCGGCGTCCAGCCTGTTTGCAGGATCTCTCATACGGGGATCGGCGAGACCCGGTGTTTTTCTTTCGACGAGTCGCTCCACCGTCTCCTGCGGGATGAGCACCATTTTTTTCGCACGTTCCATATTTTCAACCGGTAATCAGCTTGACCGCAAGCGCCGCGACCAAACCCTCTATGACAGGGGCTAGTAACAGTGGGAGAAAACCCCCGTGCTGAATCACCAGGCGCTTTTTACTCTTCCAACTCCCCGTGTTACTGGCCAGGCGACGTAACGGTTTTCTGTGTTTTCTCAGACGCTCTTTCTGCTCGGGGGTCAACTTCACGTTACCCCGCAGCGTGTTCAGAGCGCACTCACAAATATTCTGGACGAGCGAGGGATCCGCAGCGCGTAACAACGCGGTTCTCAGCTGGGTGTTCAATTTACAGATGGCCTGGAGGGCGACCGCGTTGGAGGTGGTGAAACGCGGCGGACCTCTCTTCTTTACCACACTTCTCGACGTCATCACAGGCGAAAGACTGGTACACCCCGCGATCCACCCCCCTTTATATCCTTTCGCGGTACGTACACGTGGTGGTGACGATCCATGGGGAATATATCCGTTCGAAATCGACAGTTTTCCGGGGTCGACTGTTTGAGATCGAGGAGCAGATAACCGTGAGGCCGAGCTGTGGCGTCGTGATAGGCCTCCTGCAGAAACCGCGAATCCTCCGGATAAACCTGGCGCGCCAGATGCTGTATCTGACCACGGTCTCGAGGATTCTTGAAGAAAACTATGTAATTCGCATTGAGCGAAATGTCGCGCTGACCCCGCCCCTGATGGAAGAGATTCTGCGTGATCAGAAACACGCTCATGTTCTTGTGGTGGCACCCCTTGGTGAAAAGATCTATGACTACACCGTTCGACGATTCGCGCATCAGATCGTCGATAATCAGTAATTTCGGCTTAGAGTCGCCGTCGTAGTCTGCCGGTTCGGGGAGACCCTCGCGATATTCGATACCCGCGGCGGTCGCCTCACTGTACAGAGGCTGCCACTCCGCGTAATGCCATACGATCCGTTCGAACTCCGTGTCGCACATATCTCTCGCATGGCGAAGAAAATTCTTCACAAAGTTTGATTTACCGCATCCGGACGGTCCTGCGACGATGGCGGAGAACGGGTGCTTCCAGCGAGTATCCATAATCGAGACTTCGGCGTGAAGGGATCGGGGGATCAATATATATACGCATCACAAACGTATCATTGACGCGGGAGGGGGGCGCGCGGGGGTCGTTAGCTAATACGACGCACGCGCGCTCGGATACGGCCCCGCGTTATCAGTTGGAGCGCGTGGTCGTCGCGCCTCGTCATCAGCTGATAAGCGCGGGCTCAGGCTCGCCCAGGACAGCTCGCTCGACCGTGGGGGCGGGGGGTAACCCGCTCGATGATTGACCGGATAGATCGATCCACCCGCGTGGTTTTTCGACAAAGCTGGAGGTCCTCGATACGTCGGCTCGCCCGGGTGACGTGGGCCGTGCGACACAATCCCTGAGAGAATCTCGGGTTACTCCGCGGGGGCTGCTCCTAGAAAGCTGTCGCAAGCGTTTCTCCCCAGGCGAGAGGACGGTGCTGGTAGCCTCTCGTCGACAACGAGCTAGTACTACACTTACCTCCGGTGCTGTTAGACGCGCTGAAGCAAAAGTTACGTGTTTATATTCAGTTTATTTAATACCAACTTCGTAATGGATTTCACCGCTATAAACAAAGTGGGCAAGGGAGAGGAGTTCCTGCCAACGAAAAAGATGTCCGAGCTGGAGGTCGAGCAGGAATACCAAATCACGGATGTTCGCACTGCGCAGACGAAATTTGGCCGTCAAATCATCGTGGAGCTGAACGGCGAGTTTACAGTGTTTTTACCGGCACGGGTTGCAAAAGCCTTCCTGAAGGATGAGAAATCGGTCGAGAATCTCATCGAACTATCCAATGCTGAAAAGCTGTTCATGACCTTTCACGGTGGTCAATACAACGCTGTCACGTTCAGGGAGGGGTCTTAATTCGGGTAAGAAATATACACTGATTTTATGGCGATCGTACGGTCTTCCTAGTTATAATCCAGACTTGATAAAATTAACGGTTCTTCGTGATTTACAGGTATCGCAGCGGGAGCCCTGGGGAGATGTACGCGGGTGTCAAAACCGACGGAGTAAAAACGACGAGGGATCTTCTTCTTCTTATAAATGGTTTTATGGCTATTATTTTTGTAAAAAACGTTAAATAAAATACCAATTCCAATTCAATTATGACGTGTGTGTGTGTGTGTTTTATCGAAGCGGTCCCCCCTTGAAAATCTGAAAACAACTTAACCTCTAGATCCTGAAATAAGAACGGGGAATAGGGTTTTTTCATTCAAATAATTTCACTATATTTGTTGGAAGGTTTTTTATTCTTATATAATATCTAGAAGAAATACAAGCGTTTCTTATAAGGTTTTTATCAGCATTAGCAAACTAGCATAGTCCTGGCATACGCAAGCTGTGAGAATCTCGGGTTACCCCGCGAACTGGTCCTATCTAGAACGAGAAAGAGCGAGAGAGATAGAGAGGGGTGTCGCAAGCATTTCTAATATAATCTAATCTATGTAGCCGTACGGAACCGTGTCGTAGCTACCCGGACAACAACGGCGCTTCATCTGTACAGGTTTACAAGTTTTCTTCAGGGTACGCGTCACCACCTGATGCAAGGGGGTCCGCTGTATAGCGCGACGATTGACCACTATAGCCTCATCCCTATCCACCACCATACCCCGGATCGAATTAAAATTTATCTGTAATCGGGACTGGTAGTTCAAGGTGACACCCTTCACCTTGCATACTTCACGCTCGGTGCCGTCGGGTTGGCGAACTATGTAACCGTAAAATTTTGGGCCACCCGAAACGAACGATCGTATAAAACTACCCCTACCGAAATCTTTGGCGAGTTCGTCCGTCATCTCCCCTAAGAAATTCCCTATCGGTGGTACGTACTCCCCCCGAGCACCGGTCTGCGTGTAAATTACAGAATCCGTGTCGTAATAGAGGACGCGCCGGTCTAGCTTTTCTAAATAGCTGTACAGTTTCAACCGCGCATGCGTCGTCGTATAAGCGGCTATGGCAACGTTCGCTAGAGGCGAGGGGACGCTGGCTTCCCCCTTGTAATGCCACCGAACGTAGATCAGATCGTTTGTCACAGGTAAAATATTTATCACCTCAGTATCGGGCCCGACGATCAGCTCCATCAATCGAGCGCGGCTCGTTATAACCTCGGTCTGGGGTAGATTTTCCCTATGACCGAATTTACCCCAGAACGAGTTGAGACAGAGTTTCGCTACGGACCGGAGACTGGCGTTCTTCGTTATTTTTTCAGGATCCAGATCGATACCCTCGACGCGCTTATACCCCGCCAGGTAACGCGCGCGGGATGCCTCGTCAACGCACTCGCTGGGCCACCCGCTAGCCTCCTGCTTGATCTTGAGGAACACGTTTGTATAATCGGCAAAGAGGCCACCCTGCCCTGTGCGGGGGTCGTACCTGGTTATTTTATACTGCCAGACCTCGTCTATATCAATAATTTTGTAGCCGAGGGCTACCGCTTTTCGCACCTCATCCGCAACCCATGTACCCACGAACCACCGGTCAGCATCGATTTCGTGAGGGCACGCTGTCTGTGTTAGATTCTCGCTGCAGGATCGGCAGAGTGCAAACAAGAGTTTACCATTGTGCATGTGAACCGGCAGCACGGGGTGATAAAGATTGCGCGGCGGCAGGACCGTACACCTGATAAACCCCTCGACTTTGCTGATATCGGTGTTCCGAGGCCCCGTTACAACCTTACACTCTTCGCCTACGTAAACCGTGGGATGACCTATAGGGTATCGAGCTGTCTTGCAGACGTAGGGGTATAGAGAACACAAGTCTACGTACTGGATTTTCTCCCCGCGCCCTGCTTCGTAATATCTGCGCGTGTTTCCGGTTCGCCCGCCGAAAAAAGCGTCGCGAGGGTTCAACTTGTGTCCTCGCGATACCAGGGGGTGATCACTTACATATTCGCGCAGCTCGCTGCTCTGTTTGTACATTCTGTCGAACTCACACTCCCACAGTTCTGTAACCCGATACCCCAGCGCGCGCATTCGTATCGTTTTCGCGCGAGTTTCTTCGAGTCGCGAGTCCATTGTACCCCCCGTTCTCAATTCGCTGTCGCGGTTAACGTTGTAGCATCCGAGGCACCCGTGCCAGTAACAGCCGTGAAATTCATACACCTGTCTACCCTCGACACGATACCCGTCCACGGGGCGCCCCGTCTCCGGGATCTTAAAGTCGCGACCCCGTCCGGCGTGAGCGATATGGACACCGAGTTCGCGCTCGACCCACACGAGCCACTGGATGGCTTTTGTCGACTGGTTGCACCCCATTCGGTACCCACCCGCCGGTATTATCCCTATACTTTTCGGTGGTAAGAATTTTTTCCTATAAACGGTTAAACAGGCTGACGGTAACGTTGAACACCGTGCGAACGGGCACATCGAGGCACTCTCCAGAAATATGTCGCGAAAGGCAGTGCACGCTTTTCTGAGAATCTCGACATCCGCTCTACAATAAGCGACCAGTTCGCGGTGAAAATTGAACACATTATTGTCACGGATGCGTTCCTCGTACCAGGTAAAGAAGGCGGCACGGTCAGCCTCTGTCATGCCGTCTATTCCGTAATACTTAGGGTCCGGAAGGGGCCCCTCGTACTCCTGATTTTCAGGTGTATTGAAAAGGTGGGGAAACACACCCTTTACCGCGCTTTCCTCGAACCCGAACGCTTTCGGGAGGGCCGCCAAAGCCATGGGCATGTACGCTAACGAGTCCAGGAATCGGGTATGCCCCACTTCCATCAATGTGATTTTTGTCCCGTTTAAAATTACCCTCGGTGGGTCTCGATTTCGTTCAACCAAGTAGCGGAGAATAAACTGAGAATCAAAACCCCCCGCGTTATGTGCTATGCAGATTATTTTTTTATACTCGATTACATCCCGTGTAACTAAATCTACGAGCTGTTTGACAGGGTTCTCCCGAAAGATGAACTCGCGCTGGAGCCCACAGTCTGAGCAGGGCAGAGCGATATCCGGCTCGTGGATGCAGGAGGTACACACCTGATGAGCTACACAGAGATTCGGTACGTGCAGGTTCACCGTCGGATTTCCCTCGAGCGGTACACACTGCTGTGTCTCAAAATCGTAGAACACGAATATATACCGCGCGTTGTCGATCGAATCTTTTATCGGGGCCATGTAACACGCATGATTGATCGGTTGCATCGATTTGCACGGTCTGCAAAACGTTACACCACATTCGTGCACCCCGTCCAGACGATTCAACAGGCGTGTGCACCCCGTGCAGATATAGAGGGTGTCACATACCGATCTCAACGAGTTGTAGGACCCGGGTCTACGATGGTTGCTGAAACATTCGACACCGTGAAACGATCGGTGACAAGATTCGCATACTATAGGATTCGCCGTTTTAGCACATTCCGGCACCGTCGCGCAGCACGGGCATTTCTGCGAGCATCTGTGGTCCGTGTTTCTGCGATAAGCCACGTTGCACGGCTCACAGAAGAAGCGATTAGCCCCTGCAGCGACTATGTTTAGAATGGGTTTGAAATGACGCCCCCGCGGCATGTAAAGAATATTCAACCTGTGGGCGATATTCCGACCTCGCGCTAAAACCACAGCCTCCCCGTTATAGATATGTTCACCCCCGCGACCTATAGTATCGAAGTCGTAGACAACGATGGCCAACCCTTCGTCCGCGAGATAATTCTGGTAGCGTGCTATCTCCGCGATACCGCAACCCTGCTCTGGTACTACGACCCCTGCCGCTCGACTTAGATGCTGGGCGGCCTCGCGCTGAAGTCTCGATGGACCGCGTCTGATTACAGACCAGTACTCCCCGTCGCTGACACCCCCGGCCAGTCTTTTCGCGTACCCTCGCGCGGTAACCAGGGCCCGCGGGAGACACAGGTTGTCGGTCGGCACGTTCAAGAAGGATTTCTTCTGTACATCCTCGCTCATTAGGGGTTTGGCCCTTCTTCCACGCCCTACGGGGACGCGAACCGTACAGACCGTGAGCGTGAAGCTTTGATCGATGACGAATTGACTGGCGCTCTGTGTCACGTTGAACACCAGTTCCCAGAGATCCTCGTATCGACAGGTTTTAGCCGGGCGAAAAGATAGACCCGCTGACCCGGCGGTAAAGTAAGGACTGGTAAAACTAAATCCTATGTAATCACAGTTATCGTCCACACCGCCCATAGCAAGCGTGAACAGATTTCTCACGGCTTCTTCTAACCATATAACGGGGTTGGCGTCGGCAGATGGTGATTTTATCCTAACCGTAATCTCCCGACCCGTCAGATGAAATCGATCGAAATATTTAGCCACATCGCTTAGTAAGACATACCTGCTCGCATCACTATCTCCCTCGTTCTCGTAACTTTCCCGACTGTTATTTATAATTTCTATTTGCCCCCCGCCATGCTGGAGACCCGATACACTAGCCCCCTCGTTGATTACGTCACCACCGGTTTTCAACGTAGCAGGTTGCTCCGTTTGGGGGGGATTTTTAATAACCGTCTCAGTAATATTCTCACCTCTGCCACCCCCTAGTAACCACGCGCGGACTTGCCTGCGCTGTTCTCCCATATCGTCATCCTCGTAATTAGGGTTGTACCTGCCCTCGTCACCGTGATCTTCACTTCTAGGGCCATGATGCGATATCCAGCAGCTCAACTGTTCCTCTCCGTCTACCCACCGCACTTCAGGGTTCAGGAATGCATCATCCCACTCCTCCCCAGAGTCATTTCTCGCCACTTCCGCACTACCATCACCACCGTAGTCGTCTGCATCATCATTATCGCGCCGCTCCTCCTCCTCCCCCTCTTCCTCCTCCGCCTCTTCTTCTTCTTCTTCTTCTTCTTCTTCGTTCCCTCTCGCTTGTTCCATCTCCCTCACAACCTCTTCGAGACCGGGTATGTCCCCGATGTTACAGAACAGACCCGGGGAATGGGTGTTATCGTCGGGGATCACCGCGTCTTGAGTGTTGTGACGCTGCCCTGTCGGTATCGGGGTTTCTGTTCGGGGGCGATAATGTCTGAGGGTTGTGGTGTTTGGCGGTAGGTACTGGTCGGATCGAATGTGCAAACCAGTGTACTCACCATATGGCGAGGCTGGTGGTGAATAATCAGTGGTTGATCCGGACTCTTCCGAAACGAGGTCGATCACGGACACACCGTGGCCAGCGAGGGGTTAGGGAGGTGGCGGTCTGTCGTCGGATACCCCGTTATCCTGCCGCTCGTCCACGAGCATCGCCCGCTCGACCTCGTCCACTGCGTTCACCATCAGCCGCTCTTCCTCCCTCTCAGCTTCGATCTCTGTCAAGCCAGAACAGAATTATCGATCGATTTACTACGGATATCACAGACTTTCTTGTACTTTGGAAAAGGTGATTGCTTACCTCTATACGCGGACATCAGCCGGCGGATCACGGCAAGATTTGTGGACCCCCGCTCCCGCAACACCACCACCACCAGATGATCGAATCTTCATCGGACTGTGACGACGCCGCAACCGAAGCCGCATTCGCAATTGCAATTGAACAGCCGCAGCAGCAGCCGCAGCCGCAGCAGGAGGAGCAGGTGGAGCAGGAGGAGGAGGAGGAGGAGGGGGAGGAGGAGGAGGAGGAGGAGGTAGGTCGTCAATCGTCAAATCTGATTCATCAAGCTTACAATGTATTTTTTTCACCCGTATATCGCACGTCAAGTACCATTGTTATTTTCTTGGTTTTTTCGTTGGTTCGTTTCCTTCTACTCAATTCGGTAATTTTTTGTATTTCCCTTCAACACCGCGCACAGTCAACTTACGAGGTTCAGTCCAGTCTTGCCATGGAGGCAAATTCCGACCGCGCGTCCACTTCGCTGCGGGACGGAGTCGCGTCCTCGTTGAACGTCGTTGACTTGCAAACCAAGGATACGGTGAACGGCGTTGTGTTACTTGATCGAGCAACATTATTATCTACTAATGGCTAAATTCGGCTTGCCGGACAACGAATCGGGTGATATCCACCTCGGGGTCGCTAACCTCGCTTGCGATCACTCCATCCTAGCTTACCTCGACTTAGTTGCCAATATACGTCCCGACGACGCGACGTATAGGACGTGGTGGTGGTGGTGGTGGTGGTGGTGGTAGGTCGTCAACTCGTTTCCGTCCACCGCGTTATTTTGTTTCGTCGTTTCTATAATAACGTTAAATCGCTCGAAACATCCCTTCCACGCGTGCCACCGATATATTTCACGTTGCAATATGCCTGATGACATTATTTAATTCGCATAATTTTCGTAATACTTTTCTCACGCCGACGAAGGTGGATACTTCCGAGGTCCGGTGCAGTGCCGCCACCGAGGAGAACACGGTCGACGTGTTGAATCCTCCGGACGGGTGGGAAGCGTCCGCATCCAGCATCGGGTACACTCCATTGGACGCCAAATCTTGGGAAATGATTCTCCAAGCGACTATGGCATGCTATAAACGGGAATTGTTGAAATACGGTACCCACTACATACCGAACAAAGTTCGCTCCGCTGTTTTTCAACACGTTGTTCGTCGCGCGAGGAAATCGTTCCTTCGCAGGTTCACTACCATGTCCCGCGATAGGATCGAGGATCTTGTCCTATACTTAGAGGCCGCGACCAAACGTTTACTGCATAAGTAGTTATTAAAAGGGGCGAGCTTCAGTATATTACGACTGATCCTCGTACCGACTTATCCTACACTCTATGTACACATGCTTCGAATAAACAAAGCATGCATTTTATCGAACCACGTAGTTTCTCCAACGGAACTCTCAAGTCATTTAATCAGGCTCGTGTCAGACCAAGTTTCAGGTTCATCCCAGCGCCACAAGATCTGGTGTGGGTACGTTCGTACGTAATATACATACATACATACATATCCTCTTCCCCTGTTAATCGATTCTTACACGTTCGCTTTCGTTGACGAAATTTGGCTATAAATTTTTTCTATCACATAACCTTTATTCCACCATCGAAATTTAATCATCAATCACGCTTACCAGACTGCCTTTTCCATCGTCTTCCATCAGCCGAGTATTCTTCGTGTATATTACTCGCGTTCGAACCTTTACCCGTGCTTTATTCACCTTTCAATCGTATCTGCTTCATATTTCTCATTTCACCCATACCAAATTTCTTATTCAAAGCCGACCAAGATCGACGCTCCGAAGCTCGCAGAGGGAATCACCGAATCCGAAGTGGACATGGACGTTTTCGAACATGTCGAACGTCGGGAATCCGACCTCGAAGTGCCGGTAAGTCGCGGCGACTGTGAGTTGACAAAGTGGTCTTTCGCTCGAAATTTCATAAACTGGACATACATTAGCAGGTTCCCTGTTCTCAGTATTAACGATGACGCTTCGGGGTTCTTGGCGAAGGAGCATTTACCGTTTATCGAACGGCGCCCCACCTGTTCGTACTGCGGAGGAGGCATCATGGAACAACCGGTCGACGCAATGGATTGTGCCGACTGTGTTTTCCTAAAGAATCGAATGGCCGAGGACATGTGGCAGAGGTTCAAAGAGCGGATCACCTGCCAAGCTTGAACCAGGAAGAAAATGTTTCCAATGTCGGTATACATCGACTGCGGAAACTACCGCGCCTGATATAAATTTAATACCGTAGCGCCCGGTAGCGGATGGGGTAGAAAACTTGTATTTCCACAAAGAATCCTCGTGGGTCTTGTGCGAGGTCGTCGGGGACTCGTGCATTTTCATTAGTTTACACAAACGTGGTTGAAACGAGCTGCAATTAGCCTCGACTGACATAACATGATAGAACTAGGTAACGAAGAAATAAAAAAAAATATAAGAGCAGGTTAGTTCACTCATACTATACGTTGGGAATTCCTTGTACGATTCAAGTGTTACTCAAACGTGTCGCTAAATATTCTTAAAAAAAAAGGGACAACAAGCGCTAAGCTATAAGTTCACTCTCCTTTGAACCGGGCGACCCGAGTCAGTCTCGTTTTGTACACCATACAATTTACATTGAGTTTAATATATTTATGTTATTTGTGAATGTGACTTATTTTGTGCAATTTATTTTAAAAACCTATCTGCTCCAATGTTCCCGGCATCCCCTAAGTGTAATCTAGCACACATAGGTATATATCCAATAACGGAATATGTTTTTTTTTTTGGTTGCTTTCAACTCTTCTAAAGGCGTAAAAGGTTATACTCGCCGCAACGGCTCCCAAATACCAAGATTTCGAACACTGGGTGGGTCGTATAAAATCAACAACGATGGATTCTTAAAATATAGAATATGACGTAAAAGTTGTCGCAGGATTTTTTTTCAAAGATTTTTTCTCACGAAATGGTGACTGTTTGAACATTTCCATAGCAATTTTTACCCAAAAATTGACCTTTTTTGTTCAATAAAAAAAATAGTCTATGCCCAGACTGCTATATCTACTTATCTTTCTTTTCCTTGAGTCGATGATTCTCGATCATACAAATTTTCCAAATTAAAAAAAAATAGGGATTGTAGGAGTCTGTAGCAGGTGATACATTTTCCGCCTGAGAAATAGGATTTGAGTTACCAACAGACTTGGTTGATGCTTTGGAAAAATTGTCGAGATGTCTAATAATACTGATGTGTTTCGATTTGACATAAAGTTCTTGAATATTCTCTACACCTTCATAAATTGGCCGAACATATTTCTAAATAAATGTGATAATGATTAGAGCATAATAAGCGTATTAGGATATTGTTACTCCAGTTCTGGCTGGACAAGGTGGACTCACTTTCGTTACTTCTCTCAAAAGACAAACATCCCCCAACAAGCAAATATTGACAAGGATAATGTTCAGTCGCTATTGTACTCTTTGAAGTCGCTTACTTGAATAGAGCTGTTGAGCAATCACACTGTTCTACGCAATAAACTCTCTGTTATTATATGACGCTTTGGACCTCCGCTCCGGTATACTTTAGTATTTTCACATGGGCTGGAACGCATGAAAATACCGACTCAATTGCTTAGACTTGTTACGGCTGCATTGAATAATAATGATTCGCCAGGTGAGAGTATTATAAAAAATGTAAATTGTACCAACTGCTTTTCCGTTGAAATATTTCGTTTCATTATTTCAGTACAGTTTGATTTTAGCTGAATCAATCTTTCTGGCAACCTTCTGAAATGCATCAATTACGTTCTAAGAATCTGAACCATAGATTACACATACTGTGAAACAGAATTCTTCAATCTCGATACTTTTTTTTCGTGACCAGACTTGATTGCCTTCATGGGTTGTACCTTTGGTTTCGCTTAAAGACCCTACCCTGATAATATTCTGGTTGAATTGTTGATTGAATTGTTGATTGAACCTATTTGTCCTTCTCCAAACTCTTTGTTGAAACCAATAAGGGCCATTCGACAGATAAGTTTGCATTTTTCAAGGACATCAAGCTTTCCATTTACGTCGCCTTTTGGGACCCCTTAAGTACAGGCCGCGGTTTTAGGGTAGGCCTCTCCAGCGAACGTATTTGTCGAAAAACCCCTCATACAGTTGATTACATGTAAAAATGTAGTACTGCTTGATGAAAATTTTGAAATGAAGTGAAAGTTCCTGGGATGAAACAAAACCTTCGTACGTCGCATTAATTCGATTTGATCGATATAGATTCCTGCCTAATATTAAGGTCGTACGATAAATCAAATTTGGTAAACGAAGTAAAAAACAAAATGAAATTACCTAGACTTTACGTTATATCACATAACTGACAATGAGCGATTTGATGCAATTTTGGGTTATTTAAAATTTATCATAAAAGATTAAATCACATAACTGAGCGATTTGAATTTTGATGCAATTTTGGGTTATTTAAAATTTGTCATACAAGAACTAGGTCATCATAATTATTACCGAAGAAATCAAGAAATAGTATATTGTGCACCACGGGAGCGAAAAGGTCTTGCGACCGTGGAGCACATGATATTTTATTCCATACATGAGTGGAAGCCGATTTCGCGGGCAGATCAGTGTTTACAATTTAGGTTATGTGACGTTCTGACCGAGCCGTACTGGTCGGTACGGCAGAGAGAACTCGGAGACAAAAGTCGCACTGGGAGAAAAGACCGTGAGTAAAGAATTTGTCTCCCGGGAGATAGCTGAGCGGGAGGAAAAACTCCCCGGTCGGTAAAACCGCGCTTTGCTCCCCGAGAATAGGTAGCGAAGTCGGCCTTTCCGTTCATGTAGGAATAAAATAGAACACAAAAATTTGGTATCGTCGCCCGCCGCTTGCCCGTATCTTCGGACGACGCGGGGATAGCAGACGTACGCTCTGGCGAGTCTCCTTAATCATCGTCAACTCTTAACGTTATCATATTCATTGTTTTATATATCATAATTCATGATTCATTAAATAAACCATATGATTTATTCGATACATCTCGCAAGTCGCAGAGAATCCTAATTATTACGGCATCAAATAATGCCTGTATACAGAGTGGATCCCTAAAGTGTAAACGCGATGATAAAAGTGAAGTTGGTCGTAGATCCAATGCAACCATCCAGGGAGCTCGCAAACAATTGAAACAATTGCTGATTGCAGCTTGCGCATGCGCACTGGATTTCAGGCGTTTACACTTTAGGAATCCACTCTGTATATTCCTGCTCACATTCACATTCTATCGCTCACTCCTTCAGTCATACTAGATTGGATTGAACCCGATTTGAAAAAAAGAAACAAAGTTCAAAGAAAAACTGAATATTACGTTTTTAGGCTGGGGCCGTCATGTTCCATAATGTTCATCAAATATGCTTTCATCGCCCTCAAATGTGCGTAGTGAAGAAGTTGAAAAAGTGAACATGCTGTCAATGTGTATTTGAAGTGAAGATAGAGTTTCTAACTTGGAACTGCAACGGGTCCATATGCAATCCTTCAGTCTCCAGAATGAGTTTCAAAGGAAGCAGGATCCGTGATGTGCCACGTCGATGAACAGGTCGTTGATAAAAATATTTTCAAATCCATTCCAATTCAACTCGATCACAGCTGCAGATGCTCGTGCCGATGTTCAGTGATCGCGTCGATCAAATCATCAATATGACGAAAAAACTCTTGCCACATTTGGGAGGTAGTAGTACAACTTGTTGGTACTGCAACGAGTCCATATGCGATCCTCCAGTCTCCAGAATGAGTTTCAAAGGAAGCAGGTCCGTGATGTGCCACGTCGATGAACAGGTCGTTGATCAAAATATTTTCAAATCCACTCCAATTCAACTCGATCACAGCTGCAGATGCTCGTGCAGATGTTCAGTGATCGCGTCGATCAAATCATCAATATGACGAAAAAACTTTTCCCACATTTGGGAGGTAGTAGTACAACTACCTCATACACAAATTGGAAGGATTCTTCGTTACTAAAATTATTTCTCCTTCATCCCTTTCTTTCTTCAAGCTTTGCAGTTGATTATTGTAGCTCTATAATCTTGCAAAAACGGTCAGAACACACATGGTAAGTGGACAGTATGCAAGGCTGATCTATGCACAAGCGTATCAATTTTCTTCTTCAAGTCTGCAGATTTGAGTTGTCTTCTGAATCCGAATCGGAATGGAAGAGACGACGTGAAACCCATCGCCTTCTAAACTCTTGCAATGTCCTCTACAAGAGGAAAACAGTTCGTGTCTTCCTTCGCTGCACAATTCAGGAAGAATGTAAGGCCGGAGACCGGTGAGTAATCCGTACGATGAGTAAAGTTCGAAGAAAATCGAATTATTGAGATGAGTATCCATTTTGCAGACCATCAAATGTGTTGGAATCAGAAATATCAGACAGTCTCCTTCCACTTTTTCATTTTTCACTTTTCATATCTTCACTTCTTTTTCTACTCCGTTTCGTTTCCTGTTCCATTTTTCTTCTGTGTTTGATTCCGAAAATATCTTCTTTGAAAGTGAGAAAAGTGAATCGCATAATGCATAATGCCATTTTTCATTTTCTTTCCCCATAGTTCCTGCCATCGAAGTGAGAGTTCTTTTAACTTTCCCAAGCATTTTCAGACAATCGTAGTTTCCATTATCGTCCTCAGCTGTAGCAGCCCAATTAATTTCAATGCAAGTCAAGTTTTTTATGTTGTGTCTTTAACCACATTCACACTCACATCTATTCGCAATCCCTTATTTACATTGAAGATTATTTTTATTATAGCGTCTAAATTCGAATCAACAAAACTATGATCTAAATGTTTCCTACACGGAGATGAATCTTTGGTTCGTTGTAGTAATGTTTCAAAAATACAGAAACAACAATAATAATAATAATAATAATAAAATATGATTTCCTTTCAGATGCATGTACTTTTAAACAGAACATCCTCACAAAAAATTAACATATCATGTTTTTCCCTACACGTAGCAGGCCAACAAACCTGGCCAGATAGTCTACAAAATGGATGTTCAATAAAACAGACGATGCCTTGGAAATCATAGTTTTAAGAAATGTCGTCTTGTCAATATTTCAGGTTAAATGAAATCCTAACAATGATCAATCTGTGAATTTTTACAAAGTACAAAGTACTCGAGATTGAAGTAAAAATTTAAAAAAAATTTAAGAAAAAAGCAAGATCATCAAGTTGCCAGGGATATTATTTCTCATGTCTATGCATAGAAAAATGCTAACCAATTTTTGATTCACTATCATCCTCTGCTTCCATTGCTCCATGGCTCCATTGCAGAATGAAACGAAATAAGCCGGCACAGAAAATTCAACAGCTGGTGAGAATAATTAACGGTATTTTTTCAAACTGCTGTACCTACCAGAATATTGAACAATTTTTTGACTATCATTATTGAACTCCCACTACAAACTCAAAAACCGATCACTAATATAATGCGATGTTTGATAAATCGCATCATATCGTAGATCGTCCTCTGAATTGTTGTCTTATTTTCAAACGGTTTGAGGTGACGTGGAACCGGTACATACTAGTACATTATGCAGTTGAGAAACACGTAAGCCCGGTATTTCCAGACCGAGTGTAAAGTTTACCGGAAGTGAAGGCGAGTATGCCTGTGCGACCTGAAGACAATATTGCCAATACGTGAAGCGAAAGGACCGTTGCCGCCCGTTGCACACGATTCTTTATGTCACAGGAGTACGATCTACGCGTTTTTAGGGTATGTGAAAGCGTCAAATAATCCAACATATAACTATGTTTGCGCACACGCACAGTAATTTAGTATACTTTTCTGTATCGCTTGCGTGGTGCATTCGCAGGCTCATAGCCACCACCGTCGAAGGAACAGCTACTTTGTGAACCGAAAATAACCATCGAAAAACGCGTGAATTATTCTCGTCTGAAATAAAGGTACCCTTGAGGTATCTACGGTGGCTTTTTTTGAAGCCATAAGGCTCGCGGATGTTACAAGCAGAGCAAATCACAGTATATTTATAGGGTTCATCACGTATAAAGATACAACTGTGTACCGAAGGTTTATATGGTGATAAGTACCAACAGAGTATCTTGCGTAGTACGGAGTGATTCAGCCAGTCTTTATTCAAGTAAGTGAATCTAGTTCAATCAGTCCTACAGTATATTACTAGTTTAAGAGAGATCTTATTCTTAAGAGAGTAGTTATAGAAGTGCGTCCAGCTAATTCAGTCAAGTCTGAGGAAGCCAGGGGGAAGGGTGGGGGAATTGCATAACACTGCAGGGACTCTGTCAGATATCTGGAAAGTCTTTGATTTCTTGTTGGGAGTAGCTGGGAGGTGTTGAATTTCTGCTTCTTCAAATGGGAGGGAAGGAGGGAATTCTTTGCGACGGGGATGATTAATTAATTCGGATCTTAATTCTGAAAGTGCTAATTCAAATTCGCTCGGTTCATCCTCAGGGATTGGTGGGAGTTCTCTAGCTGTAGGTGTTATGATTTCTAATTGAACAGGTTTTTGGTATACCGCATCACGGTTGTGTGGTCTATGAGATCTGTGTCTTGAAACACGACCAGAATTTAAGAAATTTGAGAATTGTGCCGAATGCTGAGAATTTGTATACTAAATATGTGACGCCAAGTGAAGCTGTTCCAATGCCCGCGAAGGTGAGTGGTTTTTATCGAACTGGTTTCATGTGAGTCTCGCTGGTGAGTTCCGATCTCCTTTGCTTGTTTTATTATATCGTTGAGTGCTATTCTGTTCGTTTTTAAATCTTCCTGATTGATGTCTAGGGGTTTTTACATGTGAAAGATGGGGATCGACTAGTTTTCTGTTTTTTTTTTTTTTGTAAGTTGTGGGTATTGGGTTAGTTTATTAGTTGTGGGGCAGGGGTTAGGGGTTAGTATGGCGCAGGAAGCGGATCTTTAGGAAGGATCTGTGGGTGTTGTGTAAAGTGCATATAATGTCGACCGCTGGTTACTTCTTGTGGGAAAGGTTGAAGGGGAAGGAAAACAATACAAGGGGAACAGAAAAGGGGGTAGAGGTGGATAATGACAACGAATGTTTGAAAAAAAATGTGTCCGTCTGTCGGTGTAGATTTTCAATTTGATTTAATTTCGTTCTTGCAATTCGTGAGCTAATTTTAATTTGTTTAGGTGACCAATTTTGGTTTTGTTCGGAGTCAAATAAATTTCAGCGTTAATGTCGTTGATTATTTGCTTGATGATAAACGGTCCTTTGTAATGATCATCAAATTTCTTGCCGGGTTTCATTTATCAGGAAAACTTTTTGTCCGGCTCCGAAGGTTTGTGTATTAATGTGTCTGTCAAAATAGTGTTTTGATCTGACTTTAGCTTTTTCTAGGTTTTTCGCGGCTTGTTTTCTAATTCCGTGTAGGACGTCTATCAGGTATCGGTAAAAATCGTTGTAGGTACGTGGTCGTCGAAGCGTCTGTCGATGTAATGTCTTTGGGTAATTTCGCAGTTTTTCCGAAAATTAACTCGTACGTTGTAAAGCCTGTGGCTTCGTGTTTCGCGGTCTTACGAGAAAAGATCGCGAATCTAATGTATTCGTCCCAATCTTTGCCTTCAGAAGTGTAGTGGGTTATGTGTTCTTCTAATGACATGTGGCTGCGCTCTAGGGAACCGTCTAATTGTGGTCTGTAAGGTGTTGTCTTACTTTGCTTGACTTTGAATAGTTCACAAATTTGTTTGACCGCTTTGCTTTGCGGGTACGATGCTGAAGACCAATACGTAAGACCAAAGACGATGATATATTTATCATCCGAAACAAGAGCACGCATATCGGAGAGATACTGAAAATGCATGCAATGCTAAATCGAGACATAGTTCAACGGGCACCTACCGAAACAATTTTTTGGAAAAGGACCGGAACTGGAAGATTGGATCGAACGCAAGCTAGACTTCGACGCGAAGTCGACCTAGGGTCGTACGCTTGGAGAAGAGCCCACGGGCTAGTAAAACATGACACGGCACATTAACGCTGTCATAAGAGGAGTGACGCCCTCAAACAGATACTTCGATTTAGTTTGAAGTCTGATGAGTCAACACAACACAGAAGAGGAGTGACGACCTCAAATAGATAATTTGACTGAGTTCAAAGTGTAAGAGTCAACATAATCTATAATATTGATAATTAATTAAAATATACATATATATATATATATATTAAAATTAGAAAATACGAATAGTATTTAAGAAATTTCTACCCTGGTCTGTCAAAATTGTTTTTGGTAATCCGTATCGCGTTTTTCGCAATAATCATTGTTTCTACGGGGCGGAACGGGGTATGCTTTTTTTTTGTGAGTGATACAGGTACTACAAATCAATTCACTTTCTTCATCGTCACTCTCCACACCTGCACACGAGTTGTGGGACCACTTTTGGCAACGAGAACAAATCCACCCTAGAAAACAGTAGGCCGTTCCGCCATACCCCATTCCGCCCCCGCGCGCACTTTTAGGTTATTTGTGAAATAAGAGGTTTGGTTTGAATAATTTGTCGAATTAATTTATGTCATAGGGTTGTTCAATATGTTGAGTGGTTAAATTTAATTCGAATAAGAAATACTAATTACCTTGGGACGAAGTAGACGTGTTGTTTACAACGTTCGCGCGTAAATACCCAAAATATTCCGTACGGACCTGTCACGCATGATACAATTGAAACAAAGAATCCTCACGTTGTTTAGTAACTAAACAACAAGGTTTGACCCAATTGCGATAGGTGGAGGCGCTTCACTTAAGAGATATTACAAAAAACGTTGGCGGCGGAGTCCGAAGGCTCCGGGTCGAGCGGCCCGTGGAAGACATACTCGAATGACCGAAATGATTCAAGAAGGGAACAGGAGAAGGACCCGTGGGGCGGAAAGTAGATCAAGGCAATCCTTCAGTATTTACTCCTTTTGTTTGTAATAAAAAAAAAAAAATCAAGGCAATCCACTAGGCCAAGCTCCTTGATTCCCTTCTGGACCCACAATCCCTATTATCAAGGAGTGAACAATATTATTTTGTATAAAATTCAGGCATTATGGGCTAGTTCCCAGCCTCTGTACCTTTTTCTTTTTGTCCTAATAAAAACAAAAAAAAAGCGATACCCCATTTCGCCTTGGGTTCCCCTACCTAATACTCTGAGCATCACGTTTTATTCATTCCATAACTTAATTTATTCAAATTTTTTAGTTTTTTTGTTTATTCAACGACTCTCGCAACCGCAATTAGCGACGAAATTGAATCAGAGTCAGTTTTTATTCATGTTTCCACGATGATCTATATTTTCCAGTAATTATTGACCCTCCCTTAAAACTAGCGAGAGCCACGTAAGCCTTGATAACCAAGCCTGGTCGGCAGTTTTACAAATACACTCGAACTCCCTCTAGTTAACCGAGTTGGGACCGAGCTATTTCCGCTAGTTGACGAAAGTAGGGGCCCCCACTCCGGTCGCCGCGGGCTGCCTCTCCTCTCCCCAAGGTGTGAGTGAGCGCAGACATTGACAACGGGTCCGAATAACAATAACAAACTTTTGAGTGAATATAACGTCTTCGAAAGCTCCTGCCTTATATCATCAGTCGCAGATCTCAAGTACATAACATCACCACACATCCTATACTCAAGTCAACAAAAAGCTAACTCCCGACGCTTCTTTCGAATTCAGCAATTCAAAATTTTTTACAGTTCATGTCTTTGAAATTGTTGATTTTTAAGATTGAATATATTTATATGATTTGAAATTTTTTAACTTTGGGAATTATAATTAAGGAGATAGAGAAAGTTGCAGTCAAACTTTATTCCTACAGAGTTTCGCAGTTATCGTTCTCGGTTTTGTACGGAGCAGGAGGCCTGTTCATCTCTTTCTTTGGGGAGGAGCGAGGTGTTGCGCGGTGAGCAATCGAGAATGTGAATTCTGACGGCTGTTACAAACCAGGTACGAGGACACCTGGAATGTCACCCCTTAACCCTATATGATATATCCAGAATATATATTAGTTGTATGTGTAATTTTGATTTTCGGAATAATGTTTAGAAGAAGTTTATTAGCCCGTCTGTATTGAGTGCATACATGTATGTACGGGTGTGTGCAGTACGCAGCACGTGCAAGCAAATAATTATGATCATGAGATAGGAATTTACGATCACAGAGATTATGGATGCGACAACGCATACCTTCTAGGAATTCGCTAGAACTATAATTTCATTAGAATTATAAGAAGCTTGTTAAATGTACAGAAACGAACATAGCCTGCCCGTATTGGCCCTGCACTTTGACGTTTCACCTCCGCTTCTTTCGGAACAGGATTTTGGAAATGATTTTCCACGAGGGTTTGGGGCTGGTCAAAACATATAAGAAACTTATTTCTACTTTCGTATCACGTGGAAATTAAAACGATAAAAATAACTAAATAATCTAGAGAGTATCAGATGATAACGGAATTCGTCTTACCCAGATAGACACACTGGTCGACGCTACGGGCAAGTTTGGGCCCTTCTTGGCGGAAATACCAAGTACAGTTTGTATATTGAGCGCAAATTTTGGTAACATAGCAAAATTCCTTACTACCGCAATCTGTGTCTTTGGAGCACAAAATAATAAAAAAGCGTAGTACGATGTATTGCGAGTCTGAATAGTACAATGTGTTACGGGGACTCCCGTTAGAATTTAATGATCAGATGTTTGCTGTCACTTTGACAGCCGGAGTTTTGAGTGGGCTGGGAAAACAGCTGATAATTTGTTATTAAGAGAAGAGCATAAGAATTATTATTATAAAAACAGTCTTGTCTCAGACTTGAATGAGTACACACGTTTGAATAAACTTGAAGCTTATTTGAACATATTTGTGAAGAGTTTAGTACTTCTTGTCTCACAGTTATTGAGTAGTTATTGAGAGACCTGGATTGATAAGCAGAGTTTTAGCCCTTTGTAACAAATGTATTGCGAGTCTAAAACTTTTTTACCGGCGGAAAGTTATGTTTTAGTTGCTTCAAGACGTTTTCGGTGATAAGGCGATTGTACGGCCCACCTTTGATGATATTGATCGCCATATTTCGGAAACAATTACGTAGCGTGTTGTGGGATCGGTTCATGAACGCCAGGGGCCCTTGTACCGCTTCCTTCCAAAAATCGGTGCCTCTCACCCTGTCGGTCTTCAGGGTGAAAACCTTCGTGGAAAAAACCTTTCTGATTTCGATTTTTCGATTTAGTCAATTATATTCCTAATTTCTATTTTCACGTAAGAAAAGAAACAAGTAATTAGACGGTGAAAATGATAACGAACACTGCAACAGCTTTTGCCAAAAGTAAGTAATAATGTAATTAAATTTTTGTAGATTACCCAGTTTGCTATTATATTGAACTAATCAAGTTTTGAATTGCATCAAAAGTCTCTAGTTGTTCCTCAACGTTGTCGTCTATCCCTAATCTAATCTAAACTGTTGACAGCCTTTATAATTCAAAATTTTTACATCCTGTGGTATATTAATAAAAGGCCTCGATGAGACACCACCTTGGATCAGAATTTGGACGAATTACTGGTACCACTTGGTTAGATAAAAGACACGCTCTTTCCCGATTGAACGATCGTGAAGAAATAATGATCGGGATTGATGCGGGGTGACTTTATATAGGTCCGCGGTAACGAATATTCCGTTGTCATAACTGTCGAAACTGAAACTGAAAGTGAAACTGCACGTGTGTGCGTGTATATGCGACAACTCTCCCTACCCTGCCCTGCCCTGCCATGCCATGCCATGCCATGGTGAAAACTAATTTCTACGAAAACACAAAAAAGACGATTAAAAAACCCAATAAATTGATTGAAAAGCCTAGTTTTTCGTACAGATTATTAAATAAAACCCTCGTGGAAAAAACCCTTCTGCCCTTTGCACCTCCACCCCCAACCCCCCCTCGTCGTGATCTTCACCGCGCGCCATTTCCAACCCCCATTAGCGTTTTTTTTTTTTTTGCTTTTTTAATTTTTTTGTGGTTTTTTGTCACTAATACTTGCAACAGGCGTGACTTCTTAAATTTTTTTGTTTCATCATCCATCTTTGCAAGTCCGAGAGCGATGAGTCTTCCGAAAGCTTCTTTACCGTCACGTGTATATACGCATGTGTGCGGAACGCAGCACGGGCAATTTACTGCATAATGATTATCAAATAATAATTTAAGATCGCAGAGACAACCGATGTGACACTGAATTCCTTCTAGGAATTTGCCATTACAAACGTCCATCGTGCGTCACGATAAGCAAACCAAATCACAAGACAATGAGACTTTTCTACCTAAAAATCGTATATAAACCTCGGATTAATCCAGAGCATGGCAAAAGAGTTGGGGAGAAGATTTAAAGCGACAAGGCTGAGCGAAAAGAAGGGCAAGGGTGGGTTGAGAAGATGGTTTTACGAACTAGATAGCGAGGAGGAAAAAAGAAGGCTAGTGTCGAAATTCGAAAGTCGAAAGTCGAAATTTAATAGTAGAAATCGACTAACTGATCCTTTTCTAACAACATTTTATTATTTATTCTAAAAAACGAGATGAATCTTACGTAAGAAGACGGAGGGGGGGTTCGAGAAATCTTATGTACCCTTACATGGGGTAGGGGGGGGGTCAAAAATCGCCAAAATCATCCTTACGTAATTAATGAATGACCCCTAATAGCTCCCAGAGAAAAGGACACGGTGAGAGAAAAGATACTGGAGATGCTCAGGGCAGAGGTCGTGAGCGAGGTTACGGAGGAAAACCTGGGAGAAAGGAAGGGGAGAGACGGGATAACAAGATGGTTCTATAAGACCTTCAGAGAGAGGAAAACGAGGCAGGTGCCGGACAGACGAGCGGAGTTCGAGAGGGCGAGGAACAGAGGCACTTTAACCCTTTAACATCTAAAGATTTATTGATGAAAATGTAACAAGCCTAAGCTAGTCAAGTATATTTATAAGGGTTCGCCCCGAATAAAGATACAGAAGTATACCGAAGGTCTAAGATATAAATAAAGTAAGTGAGAGTTTCTGCGTAGAACAAAGTAATTATATATCAGCGTTTATTCAAGTATTCAAGTCAGAGTCAGAGTGTACAATATTAACTACTACTAGCTGTGGGGGATGTTATCCTCAAGAGAGTTATTATAGAAGAGAGTCCAGCTAATTCAGTCAAGACTGAAGAAGCCAGGGGGAAGGGTGAGGGAAGTGCATAAGACTGACCAAGCTATCCCACGGTACGCGAAGTATCGAGTGATGCGCCGTCAGGCTTATGCGAAAAGAGTAAGATAGCGGGGTGCAGGTATTCTAAGATCTAGTTAACTAAGTCTAAGTCTAAGCGTGTGTGTGTGTGTGTGTGAGGGTGGGTGAGGGTAGGCGTCGTATGGACCGTGGGACCAGACGTGACTCCCCCACCCCCCGTTAGACAAAACATAGGGTGTTAAGCATGTGTTTGAGTGTACAAGGTGTAGAGTTTGCTTATGATTATGGTGTATCTTAAATTTAAATGAGCTTAAGGGTAGTTTATAATGGTTGTCTTATAATTATTCAAATTTTGAAGATTATTTCATAAGGGTAATTCGGTGATCAATGTAAGCCGCGAGTTGGACTTCGAAAATATTTTAAAGTGACGAACCAAAGGACTTGCTTCGCGTTAAAAATCCCAACAGAATAACTTAGTTGTTCTGTTAACTGAACGGGTTAAATAATACTATCTAACCGCGTTCATCATTAGTTTCATTTATCGTTTAGAATCAGTGTTTCTATGAATTAGATTCAGTGCAGAGACACATATTATTATATTTTATTTTAAAATTCAACCCTTCGCATCCCTACGTAACGGGATTAGAGTTAGCTTTCATTCATTCAAACACTCAACTAAATATCAGATCTTTAATTCTAGAGTCAGTGCGACATAAAATTCAACACATTAACCTTTCACCGAAATTATCCTGAGCGACTTGCAAATTCATAACTCATCTTCATTCGCTACACCGCTTGACCAATCACCACACCTTGTACGTAAGCTTTTTCACATTTATTAGGCAAGCAAATGCCACAAGTTATCCAGTTGCTTCTCAAACCAAGCCAATTTCCAAAATTAATTAACATAGATTAGATATCGGAAATACAACGACGAAGTATTTTTGTGCTTCGTTGAGGGTTACACCTAGCCGTTGTTTCCGTCACGATATTATTCAATATTATTGTATTAACCACAAGGAAATAAATTTATTAACATAGTATTAATTGTGGGAAATTTAACGGTGAAGTATTTTATACTTCATTGAGGTTTTACCTACCCGTTGCCCACCAGGCTAATATTCATACTAACCACATTGTTAATTATTAATTCAGAAATCGTTTAGAGAGTGAGAGAGAGTTATTACGCTTGATATTATTAATAATCGATAAATTCATTGTTCAAGTAAATCTAAGTAACATTTTATTTGTCAATCCCCATTCACTGGATCACCTTTGTAAATCCAGCGAATACCATATTTTTCATTTCAATCGTTTTCAGAATACACATATATTTTTACCAGATATCATTTCATTCACAAATTTATTTGATTAACCTTTCATATCATTTCACTAGCTATATCATTTTTCTTCTTATTCTTTATTGAATAACGGGCCTGTATAGGACGAAACCAATAGCGGATCCTGAAAGCGACAAATATCCTGACGTCGCTATTTAAAAATTAATCTTAGTACACGATGGCAACCAAGTGAGTTATTGTCAATAATTTGCTTGTCGAACGCCCTCACTGCCGTTGCAACAACGGTCAGGGTGGGTGGAAGGGATTAATGTAAGGTGGCTTGCTGATGTTCTGCTCAGTAGCGTTTGGGTAGGTGTTTCGATTGTGGTTACTGGCGAAAGAGAGAAGAAGAAAAAGAAAAAAAAAGGGGTGGAAAAAAAAAATGGATTATTGTCTCATTGCCTGTGGGCTTGTTGAAGGTTGGTTTTTGTTAATGTGGTCTCGGTGATCTTGTTTTACATATGGGGATTTTTAGTGAGGAGGTTGGCGGCGGGAAGCGAAGTTCCTGAGGAAGTCGTGGACACTGTCGCGGGGTGGGGATTTTCTTTCCCCACAAGTTCATGTGAACGTGAAGGTTATTTACGTCGGCAGTTTTCGTGTCTGGTGGGTGTTGTTTGTGTTTGTTTGTGTATTGTCTTATAATTAGTGTGTTTTGTTTGTAGGGTTCCGGCGAAGGATTCGGACAAGAAGTTTTGGAGCGTTATATCCGGCTGGAAGTTAGGGTTTTTTTATGGGGACGGGGGTTTCCTTCGTCGTAGGTTTTGGGGGCCTCCGCGGGCTGTGGTCCGCGGAGTGGTTCAGTCGAGTAATATCGTTCCCGGGTTGGGGCGGGGGAGAGGAGCTCCATCCCCTGGGGCGTTGGCGGTTTTTAGGGCCTGGCGGGCTCGCCGTTCGGGTGGGGAGCAAAATTAAAGTAAAGATAAGGTGGGTAGGTGAGGGGAGTGAAAGCGGTTTTTTTTTTTTTAAATAAATTACTGATTTTTAATTGTTCTAATGAGTTTGATTTTCCTGTGGTGTGTACGTACTTGTGTTTTTAGTCTGTAAGTTTGGGATACTGTGTTAGTTTATAGTAGATAGGCAAGGAGAGTTCTGGCTCATAGGCAAGGGGGGTCGCGGTAAGGGGGGGCGGGGCTCGAGATAGGTAAGGAGAGTTCTGGCTCATAGGCAAGGGGGGTCGCGGTGAGGGGGGCGGGGCTCGAGTTCTGGCTCCTCGGCAAGGGGTGGGGGTATCGATAAGGGGGCGGGGTTTCTGCTTGAAAGTGTTGCGTCATTATCGATGACGTCATCATCCAGAAGGTTCTGGAAGGTTCTGGAACATCGATGACGTCATCGAGAAGGTGGATGACCTGACCTGGTGACACCTTAGCGGTAGCTCCTTTGCCGGAAGGGTCGATACCCTCACCCGGTTGGGGGAAGATTTATGACATGACCCGGCAGACGCATGACATCACCCGTCTGCAGGTTTCCGCAGGTTGCTAACCGTCGTGAGCGCCGTCTTTGTTTCCGGCGGGTCGGCGCTTGCGCGCCTCGGATTTCGGGTGATTGCGCTTGGTTTAATTGCATCTCAGTCGGATAATTCCGAGAGATTTCAAATGATTTCTGAAAGATTCTGCAACATCTCGGAAGATCTCTGAACATATCGAATGAATTTTCAAGAGATCTCGAAAGATCTCGAAACATTCCGAAAGCTTTCAGACGATTTCTGATATTTAATATTATTTTAATTACAGATATCACTTCTTTCAGTGATTGATGAAATGTTTAACATAGGTAAAAGCAAAACATACATGTTACTCAAAATATATTTGATTTTATTATTATTATTTCAATCGTAGATGAAGATATAAAAAGCATGTAAAATGATAATGAGTAAGATAATAAAATATATTCATATACCTAGTTTCTACACAATTTTACACTGAGCACAGTTTTTAATCAGAGGGTTAGTTCCATCGAACGTATCACCATCGTAGTCCGATTGCCAGGGATGTAGTTGACATCTGCGGTACCCAGCGATGTCTTTGTCCGTTTTCATATTTTCAGGTAGCTTGTCCCACACCTCATCGATTTCGTTCGCAGCGTACATGATGATAAAATTTTTAGGCAAAAATGCTATATCTTCTTTCATCATTTTCGTTAAAGCTCCCATCGCGAAGAACAGTCGGAGCGATTTCTCGAGAGACGACGTGCAGTGTCTTTGATACCAAATTTTCAGTCTCTCTACATTTTCGAAAGCGCAGCGGTATTTGGGAATATGCATATGATAACCGTGATACCAACAATGAGCAACTTCTGGTTCTCGCAATTTCGGACAACCCAAATCCGCGAGGTCGATGACAGGCTTCGAGTAGTCGATCACGCTTTCCACCCACCGCTTCTTCTCCCGGCCTTTTACGTAAATCCGACTTGCCTTCTCGATGATTTTCATTACAATTTTCTTCACATCGTCGTATGACTCCACGCCGGCGTTCCAAGGCAACCCGTGATAATTACATATCAACCATGCGTTGATAGACTTGTATTTCGATGGTAAGACCTCCCAGGGACACGGCGGTTTGAAGAGAACGCATGAAAGACCTTGGTTATCTTCTTCGTCCGCTTGAATATTCATCGTAGCCAATTCTTTAGGTATAAATCTCTTGCCTGATCGTTGGAACCCTTGCACATCCAGTATCATATCGACTCCTTGGAAGTCTTCTTCTTCATCGATAAGGATAGATGTAGCACAGAGATCCTTCGGTAAGTACTCGGTGTAGGGTTCTCCAACATCTTGCTCATCAAGACGATTCATCGTTGACCGAAGGTTCTTCAGTATGAATTCGCAGTAAAATCGATCACAATAACCGAGTAGTGCGTTCATAATCGTCACCATCGTGCTAGTTGATTGTAGAGCTGTCAGACGTCGACTGAATAATCGTTGTAGTGATTAGCTCTTATATATAACTTCCGAAAGACGTTACGAAATTCATTCTTCTCTGTATTAGGGTAGACGATACTTCCCATAACTCTCTGTAATGTTAACTCTCCGTAAACATTTAATTCCAAGTAATACAATAATGAAAAGAACGCTTCATGCATTTAATTTAATTCATTCAACGTCAAACGGAAATATAATACGATAATATTAAACACGACATAATTCAGATTTGGATATCGCGATAAAGAAATTATTTAGAGTTCGAGACGTAAACACTTGCGAGCTGTTGAATCGATGTCAAAGAGCTCACCAGTACGCTCTGAGATTTCACTTCGTATACCACCGCGAAGGCGTTCGTCTCCAGTCCGGATTAAAAAAAAAAAAACGTGCAGCGGTTGAAAGGTGTTTGTAATTAATAGCATTTGATCGTGAATAAGAATAAAGTAAGTATAGCTTTACACCTTTATCACATATACTCGATACCGTATGATCCTAATAATGCTTGCCCTTGCAAGATGGGGAGTGAAGGAAACGGTATTTCAACTATACCTAGACATGTCTCCGCACCTCGCGATTCAGATTCGGAATCGGATGAGGAGAAGAACCCAAAGCGTTTCCTTACCCACGGCATCAAACGTAAGCACTCTGATCAGACCGAAGAGGAGGAGGAAGAGGAGGAAGAAGATGCAAATGAAGGTGAAGATGATGAAAATGAGGAAGAGGATGATAGGAACGCGGAGAACGATAATGCACCAGCGGTGGAGCATGATTACATTTATTGGCGTAGACGGTTTGCTCGGCCTGACCAAGAGGATGAGGAGATCAACCCATTTGATCACATTTTGCGGGGTCCAAACGACTCCGGATACTCTTCATCGTCGTAGTGATTGTCCGTTTTTAGGTAAGCATATTCTGGTCTTATCCGCGAAGAGTATCAAAAATACGTACACGAGGTACCATGGTGGTGATGTCTTATTCTTTATTTCGTCAACACCACGAAAATTTTCGTTATGTTCCTCATTAACGCTTGGAGCAGAGTCTTTAACGCTTAGAACAGAGCTTATATTCATCGTATCAAAAGTATAATAAACACCAAACATATACACAAATAAACTCGAAGCGGTATCGAAGAAACGTCGAAGGTTCGTAGACGTAATCATTACTCCTTGAACCCTCGCTCAGTGCAGGTTGTCGAATTTTAGAAGTGAGTGTTCTCGGACATGGTGTTGAATTGTATAGTGATTGGGTGAAATTACCTACTCTGCTGAGTGTAATTGTTTTCAAATTTACAGAGAAAGAAGAAGAAAGAAAGATGGAAACTGAGCACTACAGATTTATCACGCGTAGAATCGCAGTACCCATGGAGTGGTTCAGGCGGTGGCCTGCCCAGATAATAGAAAGCATGGCTATGCTTCTTATACTACTAAGCGACGATCAGCCGGGGGGCACGCAGTTTCAAATGGATGAAACCACGCACGTCAGAATAATCTACAACCGACACAGAGATATTTATTGGATTCAGAAGGATCCAGCTGCGGAAGCACCAGATGAGGGGGTGGTGTTGGAGGAATAAAAAAAAACGGTGAGATGCTTTTCCCTTTTATTCGCTTCAATCTGAGCAATCACCTCACCTCTATCTATCTAATTTCACAACGTAGTTCTCCATGTATGCGTCACTCAACCAATTGATCTTTTTCTTTCTGTTACAGCTGACTGATCTGTTGTTTATATGTATATTCAATGTAAGATTTGTATTTCATATATTTTTTTCTAGTTAGTTTAGTTTTAGTACTCCAAATTTTCATCATTATTCTACTTTAAAAAATTCCAATTAGACTGTAGAAAAAAATGATATTATTACGAATATATTATATGATAAAATTACTCTACATCAGAAAAAATTATTCTCCCTGTACTTATGATCCTGTCCCATCCAATACCACTCGTGTTGAGAATGCCTGAAGGAAGTGGTTGATGAGATTGAAGCAGGGTAAGAAATGATTGGAGAGGTTCAACATCGATTTGGATAAAATTCAACATTCGTTTTATTTTCGAAAATATATTCAAGCATATCGATATTAACTTTCAAGTTTGAGTGAAAAGTACATATTTCAATTTACTTCGCATTCACAATGGTTATAATGAGTGTATGAATGAAAAATATAAGAATATAAGAACATTAGATCGCATGGTGTGATATATTTTACAACTGAAGGAATTCGCACTGATTAAACGGACCACCCAAGTAACGAAGATGCAGTCCTCCTTCGGCAATGATGGTTTCGTACTGCTTGAATTCTTCATCGTTCTGGAAAACCTTCGACAGTCGGGCAGGTAAGAAGATCATAAAACTATCTTCAATTGCAGCCATGGTTTGCAGTCCATATTTCGTATTCACTCTTTTGAAAGCTGTCACTTTGTAGCTCTTCCCAGCTTCTAGGTCAGCCATCTTCTTCGTTGTCAAGAAGTCGTCACACCTCGAGATTTTGTTAATTTTTTCGAAATCCATAATTAAGATTGAATCAACGTATTACTTTTGGATTCACTGAGTCTTCCCACAAGACTGGAGGTGGAGTTGTAATGTTTTTATGACGCTGAAGTCAGACGAAAGACGAAGAGTTGTATTTTTTACCACACTGAAGTGTGACGAATACTCAGCTATTTTCACTTGTCGGATGTGGGTACGATTTGATTTGCAAGTATCGTTCCTAACTTTCAATAGTAACGAATGCTTGCACGGTAGAAAAGTGATTGAGTGTCGGAACCATGATTCCTACCTTTTTATAGCAACGAATAACATAACAATTGACAATAGGCAATTGTATATGCGTGCTGTAGCCACGAAAATTAAAAATAAATACGTAACAAAGGGGGAAAATTCTTAGAAAACTGATGAAAGACATAGCTATATGTTCTAACGAGTTGCAGTTGATACTTAGAATTCATTAACCAAAATTGTTTTATTATGAGAGTTCTGATTACAGTATAGTTTACATCTGAGTATTATTTACTAATTGATCGAATTCGTGAGAATATGCTGATTCTTTGATAAATATTTGATACTCCGATGACATATTTATTAGGAGAACTATAGTCCAAGTCGTGGGATAAGGTTATATAAAGGGCACACCATCTGAACTGTGAAATCATTGATTCGTTCGTCGATACTTAGAATTCATTAACCAGAATTGTTTTATTATGAGAGTTCTGATTACAGTATAGTTTACATCTGAGTATTATTTACTAATTGATCGAATTCGTGAGAATATGCTGATTCTTTGATAAATATTTGATACTCCGATGACATATTTATTAGGAGAACTATAGTCCAAGTCGTGGGATAAGGTTATAAAAGGGCACACCATCTGAACTGTGAAATCATTGATTCGTTCGTCGATAGAGTGTTAACGTCTGAAAATATGGATGCTGCAACGTGTCTGAAATTGATTAGTATTGTCGAAAATGGCTATAAGTCATTATTGAACAATACTTCTGTACCCCGGATCGCACGATGGAAGAAATTGTGTACTCGGAACATTCGACTCCTCAATAAGATCTTAAGGAAAAGAACGCTTTCTATCGGCGAGCGAACCAGAATTCTCACAACGATTTCTATTCTCCAATCATCGGGTGAAAAATTCAAACTTCGACACCGCGGTGGAGGTGTATCAAAGAAAAGGATCACTGATAGAGTTATATGGAAAGACTTAGAGTCCGTATTCCAGAGTCGAATCCGTACGGGAACTATCGTGAATCTTCGACATAAAGACCTCAGATCTTTCTTGCAAGATTCGAAGACCATAACCGTGACACGATTGAGGAATTCGTTGCAGAAAGAGGGGAACTTGAAGGTGAATGGTGTACTGGCATGTAAATTTTCTGTGATGAAAAATGGTGAGAATGTGGAAGAAACGAAATTCTTCAACACCAAGAACGAAGTGATTCTTCCGGGAACCAACATCAAGAGGTGGTTCGATGAGAACATGACCGATCGATTGATGACGAAAGTTGAAGATTTTCAAGAGCGAGACTCAGGGTGGACTTTAGTAGAAATCATCAACCTGATGATAAACGTTAACAGTTACGAGCCACTGCGTGGAGCTGCATCTACCTACGTGCAACTACCTACGAGTATCCAGAAGAAGAAAGCTGTAGTGAATATCAAGAACGAAGATGAATTCTGCTTTCTCTGGGCTATCACCGCGGCACTTCACCCTGCGACTGCTAACAGTGATCGAACAAGTTCCTACCCTCATTATAGCTCCGTGCTTCATTACGAAGGTATCAATTTTCCCATAGCCTTGAAAGATATTTCGAAATTTGAAAAAAAGAATAGTTTAACAATCAACGTTTACGGTGTAGATAGTGTTAAGGATAAATCTCAGGAAATAGTACCTCTCTACTTAAGCAAAAATAAATCGGATAAACCTACGATTCACCTTCTCATGGTGGATAGTTGCAGTACGAACGATAGCAGTCACGTAGTATATCATTTTGCTTGGATTAAAACTCTCTCGAGGCTGCTGAGTTCACAAGTTTCGAAGCATTACGGTTCCAAATTATTTTGCGACAGATGTTTATGTCATTTCCAAATTCAATCTTCGTTCGAAAAACATAGGCAAGACTGCGCCAATATGAACAAATGTAAAATGGTTTTGCCGGAAGAGAAAGATAAAATTTTAAGATTTAAGAATCGTAGATTCAAAGAACCCGTACCATTCGTTGTGTACGCCGATCTCGAATGCATCCTTGAGCCAACGGGAAACGAGACATTATGTGAAAAGCATATTCCACAAAGTGCTGCGTATTACGTTCATTGTACCTTCGATGATTCTCTCTCCAAATTCGAAATGAATCGAGATCCTGATTGCGTTCACTGGTTCATAAAAAAATTACAAGAATGGGCTCGATTGGTTGATTCTTATTTGAATAAAATTGTACCAATGGATGAGCTCACTAGCGAACAGAAGCGAGATTTCTACAATGCGCAAGTATGTCACGTTTGCGAAAAATCGTTCACACCGACCGATGAGAAACATCATGATCATTGTCATTTTACAGGCAGATATCGCGGCGCGGCTCATCCAGGGTGCAATTTGAATTACACCAAATCCCACAGTATCCCGATAGTTTTTCATAATCTTTCCGGTTACGACTCACACTTTTTGATTAGAGCTTTAGCCACGGTATTCGAAGGTGAATTGAAAATCCTCCCGGTGAACAAAGATCGCTATATTTCATTTACAAAACGAGTGCACGAGACCAAGGTTAACTTGAGGTTTATCGATTCATTTCGATTTATGGCGAGCAGTTTGGAAAAACTAGCATCATATCTGGATGACGGTGATATGTTGATTACACGCAGACACTGTAATAGTACTGAGGAGTTCAATTCGCTCAGGAGAAAGGGAGTATTTCCCTACGAATATATAGATAGTTGGGTGAAGTTGGATGGAAAACAGTTACCTCCGAAAGAAAATTTTTATTCAAAGTTGAATGACGCAGATGTTTCGCAGGAAGATTACCTGCACGCGGAGAAGGTCTGGGAGACATTTCGTATCACAACTCTAGGAGAGTACTCAGACTTATATTTGAAAACAGACGTTTTACTCCTAGCTGATATTTTTGAAAATTTTCGTCGGAGCTGTTTCTCCACATACAATTTGGATCCTTTGCACTATTACACCGCTCCGGGTCTCGCCTTCGATGCTATGCTCAAATGTACAGGTGTCGAGCTCGAGCTCCTGACTGACGTTGAGATGCTTCTGTTTATTGAAAAAGGTATTCGAGGTGGTGTAGCTCAATGTTCAAACCGGCACGCCAGAAGTAACAATAGATATATGGGTAAAGAGTTCAATCCAAACCAAGAAGAATCCTACCTCATGTACTTTGATGTAAATAATTTGTACGGCGCAGCGATGAATCAATATCTACCGTGTGGATCTTTTGAGTGGGAATACGAGTTGATCGATGTTTCCAATATCTCCAACGAATCTTCTACGGGATATATACTCGAAGTAGACTTGGAGTATCCTATCGAGCTTCATGAGTCACACAAAGATTTACCCTTGTGCCCTGAGCATTACGTACCTCCGAACGGTAAAAATTCCAAATTAATGACGACTCTTCTTCCGAAGAACAAGTACGTTGTTCACTATCAGAATTTGAAACAATATTTAAGTCTCGGTATGAAATTAGTGAAAATTCACAGAATCTTAAAATTTAAACAAGCACCGTGGTTGAAGTCGTACATTAACCTAAACACCGATATGAGAAAAAAGTCACGTAACGAGTTTGAGAAAAATTTCTTCAAATTAATGAATAATGCAGTTTTCGGTAAAACGATGGAAAATGTTAGAAAACAGAAAGATGTGAAATTAGTAACGAAGTGGGAAGGAAGGTACGGAGCGAAGGCACTCATCGCGCAGCCAAATTTTCACAGTTGTAACATATTTGACAATGATATGGTGATTATTGAAATGAATCGTACTAGGGTACGCTTCAACAAACCAATATACGCTGGATTTTCTATACTCGATTTATCAAAAATTTTTATATACGACTTTCATTACAATTATGTGAAAAAAACATTCGGTGATCGAGCAAAATTATTGTACACTGATACAGATAGCCTTTTGTATCAGTTCACAGTCCCTGACATATATGAATATATTAAACGTGACTTACACAAGTTCGATACGTCTGATTATCCAACCGATAATGTGTACGGGATACCATTAGCTAATAAGAAAGTGTTAGGTCTAATGAAAGATGAATGTAACGGCAAGATTTTGCTCGAATTTATTGGACTACGAGCTAAGCTGTACGCTTTCTTAGTATGGGGTGATGATATAGCGAAAAAGCGTGCCAAAGGAATCAAAGGATCTACCTTGCGAACAATCACGTTCGATGATTATAAAAATTGTCTTTTGCAGCTTCTAGATTTAGTGAAATCCCAATATTTGATTCAAAGTAAAAAACATGAAGTTCATACGATTTTACAAAAAAAAGTTGCACTCAGTTGGCATGATGACAAGAGGTTATTCTTCCCAATACGACTGATACTTTACCTTGGGGTTATTGTAAACAGTAATGATAAGGATCGGAATAAGAATATATATGTATTGTGTACATTATTTTTTATTGAATATAATAAAGATTATACATCTGATTCAGTGATCCAGCTATTATGTGATTTATCGAAACCTAACCACTTTACAAATAGTTTATTTCCTCGCTTAAGCAACACTTTTTCCACAAGATAAATATCAGGGTGCTTGACTCTGGAGAGTTCCTCCTGATAGAAGCCGCCCTCGGTCAGTTGATCCTGATAGTCTGCCAGTTTATAGGTGACAGGGTTGGTGTTTTTCACCTCAGTTATCGTAAATATTTCCGTCGTCCAATTGGGAGTATAGCCTTTTTCAAAAATGTGTTTACTCTTGCTGACTCGAATACTATCGCCGATTTTGAACATTTTCTGCAGCGTTCGATTAACTCGAAGTTTCCCGTAAACGTTCCGGAGGAGAGACTTTTCATGTTGGATGGTGACATCTTTCGGTTTCATTCGAATGGTTTGATGTTTAGTGTTGTTATAGGTTAAAACCAAATCGGATAGAATATGTAACCACTTGTAGTTTCCCTGGAGCGAGAACCGTTTCCACATCTTACCCTTCAGCGTGCGATTGAAACGCTCGCAGATCGACGCCTTCAGATTGCTGAAAGTCGAGTACATGGCGATGCCGTAGCGTTGCATTAGAGTTTCAAATTCACTGTTGTAAAATTCCTTACCGCGATCAACGTGCAATTTTTTTGGGAACTGCCCAAGCAAATTTAGAGAAAATATCTATGATTGTCAACAGGAATTTGTGATCCTTGTTATACTTCGCGTAAGCCGACATATCCACGAGATCAGCCTGCCAGGTATCATCAACTCCTCGCATCTCCACGTGACGACGCGGGTAATTTCTCCTCGCGGGCTTGTGGAGCTCGTCCACTAACGCTGCTTTTTTATCGCTCATTTTCCAATGCGGTCAATCGCTTGTCCAATTGTGAAATTATTTCGGAATTGCGCAACGTTAAGTCTTGATTGGTTTTTTGATCCGTTGACGTACGTTCTAGGGTTTCTTTCAGATTCGATTCGAGACTTCGTATCATGAAATTGTTTTCAACCGTGTTCAGTCTCTCAATACGATTTATAAGATTCTCGCTGTTCACACGTTGCGTGTTGACGTTATCCTCAAACTGCGTCTCAAGATGTTGGATCCTCACGCTGAGATCATTCAAGTCGTTCCGCAGAGATGCTGTAACCTGATACACGAGATGAACTTCTTGCTTCACAGTACTTTGTACAACTGTTAGGGAAGCCGCATCACTTCCGTCCACAGGCTCCGCAATATTGATAAGTCTCTTGTTATCTATATCGTATTGTCCATCGGAGGTTATTTTAAATCCGTCGCCGGGAGGTCCACGGCTACCCTGAACGCTACCACTCAGCGTTAGTTGTCGACCGAACACATCAACGCTCATTTTAAAACTGAGGAGAGAGGTTTAGAAAGTGGATTAATAAATGATTTCAGCCTCACGCAATTCCTCAACAATGGCGATAATCTCATTCGAGTGGCTAGCGTTGCCGGCTGTTTGAGAAGCATAGAGTAAGCGAAGCCGATCCACGAGTTCGTTGATATCATCCCAGTAGACGTAGTCCATCTTCCTTCCAGACCTGGCCGTCAGGTAGCGAGGCAAGGCCTTGCCTGTTTTTTTTGTATTCGAAGAAATTTTAGCGATAATATTCTTGTATTTATCGGTATTATCTTTGCGAATCGGTTTATTACGGAGAAAATACTTTCGGTGAGCGTTTGTTGCGGTAACAATTTCACGATACTTATCCAAATCGGTAGGGCTTACGATCGTATTGTTGGGTGACTTCTTGAACAATAATTCGAGCAATCCTGAGGTTTGAGGATAATCAGTATCACCAATGCGAATTACACCTTTCTCGAAGGTTACCGTCGAATCACCAATCTTGAGAACGCCTCCTTTGAACTTGCGAACACCGTAAGAAGTATCCACATCTTTACCGCCCGTTTCCAGTAATCTGAGATATTTTTGGGATAAATTATCAGTATCATTATCATCCATCGAAGGAAGTTCCATCATAGAAGATTCTCCCTCAGGAAAAAAATTGTCGTCAGCAGCAGCTGATTCATTTTCCTCCTCGGTAGAGTCTTCGTACGCTGTTGCAAACGAATCGTCATCGTGGTTTGTTTCTTCTTTCATAGGTGGTTCATCGATTTCTCTTTTTATAGCTGGTTCGCGTTTTATTGTTCGATTTACCAGCGTCTGAAGAGGAGTTACCACGGGTTTGAAAACTTCACTCATAGCTTTTTCAGCTGTATCTCTACCTAACTTGATTATTTTAT
This sequence comes from Euura lappo, assembly GCA_018257835.1. Taxonomy (NCBI): domain Eukaryota; kingdom Metazoa; phylum Arthropoda; class Insecta; order Hymenoptera; family Tenthredinidae; genus Euura; species Euura lappo. Next base: position 41,634 of record JAEUYN010001831.1, read on the forward strand.
GCTTCCGACGAATCGCATCGCTCGCTTTTGCGATTTGCTTCAACACTTCTTTCTGTTGTCGAAAAGCGGCACTCTGCATGTTGAAGATTTTGAATCAACTGATGCCATACCGACATCTGTCACATATTTATAGCCACGAAACAGTCGAATCCCTTCCGGTATCTACCTTCGTTCAGTTCACTGTCTTTATCGATAACGACGAAACCATGTTTATCGTCATTCCAACACGCCGCACACAAGTCTCTGAACTGTGTGAAGGACATATCCGTGTTCACGTGATCATCGTATATGTGTTTGAGATTCATTTCATCTTGTCTAAACAGCACCAGCAGATTGGTATTGTCACGTACCAGATGTTTGGGAATGCGAGCGTACGTCTGACAGAGATAGAAAGAGTCGACGTCTCTGTGTCGCCCCATGCAAAAGTAGGCTCTGATATTGTCCTGTTTTTCGCACGCCACATCATCGAAAATCATAAGTGAATTTGATCGCGCGTCCTGCGGTCCGATGACTTGCTCGTGTTCGTTGAAAGGAAAATATCCCACACCCTTGACAGACTCGAGCAATCCTTTGAGAAACTTGTACTTCGGTTGATCGAGAGATTTCGAGTAGGCGTAAACGTTTTCAAATCTCAGACCGTTGGGATGCGTTATAAGAGATAACAGAGCGTTGGTCTTCCCACAATTCGATGGACCGCAAATCACTGCGCGCACGCTGTTTGGAAGCAATGCACCGTGACGTTTTCCCCGCTTCTTCACATTGCGTTGCGCAAGATGATCGAAATTTATCACGGGTAACTTGGTACTTTGTTCCTTGAATTTCATCTTCTGGACAGAACACGTACGGAAAGCAGCACTGTCCGTTTCCAACTGACTGAAAAGAACCTATAAATGAGCGTTATATATGCGATTTGAATCAGTCGTTGCGAAACCATGGTCGTGCGCAAACGTGGCAAGGGTCTAGTGAACAGTATTATCAATAAACTTCCTGTGGAACTGCACGTCCCCGGCTACCAGTATTGCGGTCCCGGTACAAAATTACAGAAACGACTTGCGCGTGGCGATCCGGGTATCAATCCACTTGACGTTGCGTGTAAGCAACACGATATCGCGTACTCGAAAAATCGAGATAACATAAGTGCCAGACACGAAGCGGACAAGACACTCACCGAGAGAGCTTGGCAACATGTTCTCGCTAAAGACGCGAGCGTTGGTGAAAAGGCTGCCGCCTGGGCAGTAGCTAACACTATGAAGGCGAAAACGAAACTTGGTATGGGAATGGAGAAAAAGAAACGGACGGTGAAGAAACGTGAGAAGAAAAGAGCACCATTGAGGGAAATCGTTAGGGCGGCGAAAGCAGCCATGACTCCGGGTGCAGATGCTGTCAAATCGGCTCTCAAGGGGGCACGTGCAGCTGTGAAGAACGTGGGTGGAAAAAAGAAGGTACAATCTCCACGCGTACTACCCGTACCAAAAAAAATTGGCGGTTTTCTACCCTTTCTCATTCCCATTCTCGCTGGGTTGAGCGCCACTGGGGCACTGGCTGGAGGAGCAGCCGGTGTGGCGAAAGCTGTAAACGATGCTAAGGCTGCTAAACGTGAATTGGAAGAGAGCAAACGTCACAATCGAACGATAGAGGCGATCGCTCTGGGAAAGGGACTGTATCTGAAACCCTACAAGACGGGGTTGGGTCTCCACTTGAGGTCAAAAAACCTATAAAGCTACCGCATCGGGCGCTCACTGACTTGGATCTGTTGAAGTACGCTAAAGCCATAAATATTCGATATTTCCGCGGAGTCTATATGAGAAATGAATTACCCGAAGATGGACCGAGGAAATTTGAATCTGCCATTGTGAATCTTGATGATAAAGATGGTCCCGGAACACACTGGGTTGCGTACAAGAAGAGAAATAATAAAGTCATCTACTTCGACAGCTTCGGCAATTTACAACCTCCCGAAGATCTGATGAAATATCTCGGTGTTGGTAGCACTGTAATGTACAATCATGAACGATATCAAGACTATGACACGGTGGTGTGCGGGCACCTGTGTCTTAAGTTCCTCCGCGATCAGTTATAAAACGTTTTTCCGCGGGACTGAGAGCATCAGTCAATCATCGACTATCATGGGTGATTCCTTCACATTAACCTTATCTGGCACGTCCTCTGTACTAGAGGCTCACTACTTTCCACCGATTGAACTATCGTCATCCAGAAATTACACGTTGGGACTCGTCGAGCTGCTAACTTTCAACTCGATTCCCAATATCGACGAGGGGAACAACAAGTTCTACGCGGAAGAGAACGAAGTCGTCATTATACCCACCGGGAGTTACGAAATTGAGGACATCGAGGCTTATCTGCATAAAGTATTATCTAAGCGTGATGTCTCCATCAATTTACGAGCTAACAATAATACGTTGTGCAGCGAACTCAAGTGCAATCGACAGATTGATTTCAGACCAGCTGATTCGATCGGTCGATTGTTGGGTTTTACACCGCGTTTATTAGAGGCTAATATGACTCATACGTCTGACTTGCCGGTAGCTATTCTCAAGGTTAACTCTCTACGTGTTGAGTGCAACATCACCACGGGTGCATACATGAATGGGCGAAAAGTGCACACCATTCACGAATTCTTCCCCATCGTTCCACCAGGATATAAGATCGTTGAAGTACCGTCAAACGTCATTTACCTTCCGATCACCGTGCGTGCAATAGATCATCTTCAACTGAAACTGGTGGATCAAGACGGACAATTAGTGAATTTTCAAGGTGAAGTGATAACCATAAGACTGCACGTGAAGTCGTAATGGGTATTGTTTTTGAGACTAAAGTTGGGGGAAGTTATAAAAGAGAACTACCATGCCACGAAAGAATCAGTCGCCGTGCACATCTCAAGGAGCTAACACATCAAAACCTTCAGTTTTTGAAGAGTCTGGGTCTCAGAATTCGTGGAAGAGGACTTTCCGGAAAGTAAAAGTGGAATTTTGCTGTGTCGTAATCGCCTGCTTCGTACCATGGAAGAAATCTTAACTATACAGAAGGCAATCGCCTTCGATGAATCCATTGCACACTACGAGACACATGCGCATCAACCATTCGCATCGACAACCTTCGAGAATAATGATGAAATTCGGATCGCTGTGCAACATCAGGACTTGTGTCTGCTACCGAGCAGGAGCTCTCTGCACGTGTATGGAAGATTGACCAAGATCGACGGACGCACACCGGTTACCGCTACCAAACTCGTTAACAATACCATATGCCATCTATTCGAAGATATACGCTACGAGTTGAATGCCATCGAAATCGATCGTAGTAAGAACGTTGGTCTCACAACTCTCATGAAAAACTATATATCTCAAAGTCCTGGTCAGATATCTCTGCTGGAGAATGCTGGTTGGATCACTAACGATAGTCGTATATCCGATGAGAATGGGTACTTCGATATCTCTGTACCGCTGACAATGAGTTTGGTGCTGGGCTTCGCGGAGGACTATCGACGAATCGTTGTCAATGCCAAGCACGAGTTAATTCTCACGAGATCCAACACCGATACGAATGCAGTTATACAAACAGCGACGGAACCCTTTAAAATTACGCTTACGAAGATTGAATGGATGATCCCATACGTGAAGGTCTCGGATGAACGGAAAATTCAGCTGCTCAGCCATATTTCCACGGATAGACCTATTCCTATCAGCTTTCGCACCTGGGAGCTGTACGAGTATCCGTTGTTGCCTGCTACCACGAAGCACGTCTGGGTCGTCAAAACTTCCACTCAATTGGAAAAACCTCGATACGTTATAGTGGGCTTCCAAACTGCTAAAAAAAATAGTCTCACCAGTAACGCGAGTTACTTTGATCATTGTAACATTCGAGACATTAAGCTCTTTCTCAACTCGCAAAGTTATCCTTATGGTAATCTGAATCTTGATGTTGCGAAAAACCAGTATGCTCTGCTTTACGATATGTACGCTAATTTTCAAACCTCATATTATGGAAAGGAGTCTGAACCGCTTTTGAGCAAGGCTGACTTTCTGAAATACGCACCACTCATGGTTATAGATTGTTCGAAGCAGAACGAGTCTCTGAAATCAGGTCCTGTAGATGTTCGTCTTGAATTCGAATCTACAAGTCCCTTTCCTCAGTCAACTTCCGCTTATTGTTTGATTTTACACGATCGAATTGTTGAGTATAACCCGATTAGTGGTGGTGTGAAGAAATTAAACTAATGTATTTTATAACCATAGGATTCAAAATTGAGTCGACTCATAATTTTAAGTTTGTAATCATTGTATATTGAATGATTTTTGAAAATAAAAAAATTTTATAATCGCAACCGTGACCATTCATTTTAATGTTAAGAGTTATATTCAATTTTGAATCACAAATAATAAGATCTTGCTAGCGGATAAGTTCTAGGAACTCCCAGCAATGAACGATTCTGAGAACGATTCATTTCAAAACAATACGTTTCTTTGAGAATAAACAAACAGGATCGAACCGGGCGCGATCACCGGTATCTGGAAATCCGAGGCGCGCAAGCGCCGACC